>VNWY01000868.1:0-26121 GCA_009869845.1 Pseudachorutes palmiensis | reverse complement strand
CCGCTGTTTTTGTGCGGCAGAAGATCCCCGTATAGAGGGATAAATCCCCTCATAGAGGGATGAATTAACCCCGTATAGAGGGATAAATCCCTCAATAAGGGTATTACCAGACACTGAATTGGCCCACGCGATAGAAAAATGTAAATAACATTGCCAGTAATTTACACTTTTATAAACACTTTCCATACTATGGAACAAAGAATGCAGGCGCATTAGATTTCAGTCACTGCACAGAAGTTTAGTTTCTAATTAGAAATTTTAATTAACATTAACTCAAATCCGGTAGGTCGCTCAGAAATTCATCGTGTCTATCTAGTCTATACAGTCATCTCTTCGACTCTGCAAGCAGTTAGGAAGGAGACCGAGCAGCGGTTAGAAAAAAGCGTGAACAATTGGCTGGCTTGTGAATTAACTAATTAGCGAATTGTTTGCTTAATTGAAAGTATTCCGTCGATCGTGTAGTTGACGACATTGTAGCCGTATTCGCATATAGTCTGCCTTGTAACATAGAACAATACATTGGATCCAATCGACACTTTTGAAACCTTTGGTCGCATATGTTTTAACCGAGACTGGAGTATGGCCCTTTCGGCACTTCTGGAACCCAAATGAAGAACAGAGGCATTCATGTCACGCAGGAGAGATTCAGACAAGGTATGCTTTTTGATTGTCAGTGGCTTCATAATAATGACCATGCAGAGCTTTGCCATAAGGGATATTATCACTAAAAGGATTGTCAAAGGAATTGACAGGACTGAGAAGAAGCAGACACAGGCAACATCACCTGCAACTAAAATAACGAAAAAGAGAATAAATATAATGGAAAGTGAATTGCTGGTGAAATCCACTAAGAATTGGTTCACCGCTTCGAGGTAGTGGAAAGCAGTGCAGTGTCGGGATTCGACCATTTTGGAGACAGAGATGTCCGCATGAATCCTTGAAATGGAGCAGCACCACAACTGCAGGGTTGTGAACAAGATGGCAGAATGCAGTGCTAACAGACGAGCAATAGCGAGGCAGCAACTGATGGCGAGGAAAATGCGAATTCCCATTGCTACGATGTAGCTCCATGTTTGGTCCCACACTGTTGGAAATAGAATTCTGAACGAATACATGAATGGGTCCAGATTTGCAGGTACGAGCAGAAGAGTTAAGGAATATGGTGAAAATACAAAGTACACCATGAAGATTTTCATTTCCAGCTGCATCCACTTGTAGTCAAAATGCTCTGTTGGGAATTAATTTAGAAATTAAAGTGAGCTATATACCAGAATACGTTTCAATAAGAAAAATTAAGAATAAACCCGTTACAATAGGTTCGGTTTATGGAAGGATGTTCAGAGTACGAGAATCCTTAGAGTTTATGCAAAAATTGATTGCTCTCACCTGTTTTATTCAATTGCTTGAAATGATGAATGCCGCTGACCGTATTTCCTGCGTATTTTACGAATATCCAACTGGTGTAGAGGCCATAGCAGCCAGTTATGCCGACAAATACGATCATTATCGTAGCTTCAATTGGTGGTGATTGTGAGTTGTTTCCAAGTATAACTTCGCGCAGAAGGACGAGGAAGGTAGACCCCATTCCTGCGCAGGCTACGACGAAGATGGTCATAAAATGCCATATTTTGCTCTCGCTTGGGTGAGTGTGAAGACTGAAACGTTGGGTTTCAGGATGCCATTCCAGAGGCATGGTCCACGCGTATCCATACAGCTGCTGGTAGAAATCAAGCAAAGAGACAGATGGGTCAAAAAGGGATCCAACGAAAGAGGAAATTCTCTTCGTCAAGAACTTCATTCTCACACCCGAATAGGTTCAGTTCTTTGCCTGCTTCTGGGAACTTCAGGAATGATCCATTTCAGTTTCAGTTTTTTAATATGCGAGACATAATAATGTTGAGACACACAAAGTCCTTGTAAATTGTCTGTAAATCATTAATGTTTTTTCCTATTCCATTAATCCAAGTACTTTAGTAGGTTATTTCTATTGGATTTTTACATGTTGAATTTTCTATGCGTTTTAAAGTGAACGGTTTTTCTATTGAATTTTACATTTTCAATTTTCTGAGTTTGAAGGTAGGTAGGTTTTCTATTGGATTTTTACATGTTGAATTTTTTATGCGGTTTAAAGTAGGTTGGTTTTTTAATTTTTTATGCGTTTTAAAGTGGACGGTTTTTCCATTGAATTTCACGTTTTCAATTTTCTATGATTTATTTCGCTTGGTATTAAATTCCACTTATTTCTAACACTTTCAGTCACATACGTGTAAATCCTCTTCATCAAGAACTTCATTTTCACACCCCAATAGGTTCAGTTCTTTGTCTGCTTCTGGGAACTTCAGGAATGATCCATTTCAGTTTCAGTTTTCTAATATGCGAAACATAATAATGTTGAGACACACAAAGTCCTTGTAAATTGTCTGTAAATCATTAATGTTTTTTCCTATTCCAAGTTACTTTAGTATGTTTGTCTATTGATTTTACATTCTGAATTTTCTATGCGTTTTAAAGTAGGCGGTTTTCTATTGAATTTTACATGCTGAATTTTCTATGCATTTTAAAGTGAACCGTTTTTCTATTGAATTTTACATTTTAAATTTTCTGGGTTTTACAGTAGGCGGTTTTTCTATTGAATTTTCTATGATTATATCGCTAGATATTTAATTCCACTTTTCCACTTATTTCTCACACTTTCAGTCACATTAATATTTGGGAAAAAGTGTCATTTGTCTAGGAACATCATCATGATCTCGAATCATAGAGAAGTGTGATAAATAAAGTGCAATATTTTGAGATTCAAATATCTATCGTAGGCTCAGTATTCTAGGAGCAATCGTTATTATTTAGTTCCACTAAACTTATATCTAAAAATAAAGAATTTTTAAATGAAAGAAAAATGTAAGCAGTGGAATGAATAAAAGCTCCTGCTCCCTGTAATTGTAATTAGTGGGACATATCTGACTGGGTTTAAGCAACCTTTGTCTTCAGAGTAAACAAGCTTGACTAAAACAGGTTTTCAAAAGGCAAAATTTCTGGAATCTTCTTTCAACCCAGAACACACAACTTACAAACCAAACAATGAAGATTAAAACCCACTCTTTCATTATCCAATCCACCGCAAAGGAAACTTCGTGATTTCAATTTATAACGCAACCATTCACAGTAGTTCAATTTATGTGATAAAAGGCCTCATTTGAATAAATACATGGGAAAAATAGGTTCAGATTAGTTATAAAAATGAAAAAAAATGTACAGATTTGCTTCATAAGAAATGAAATCATTGCTCAATGCAAATAATGATGAAAGAATGAAAATCACTTCGATTTTAATTGTATTCTGAATATTTATTAAGCACAAGTTTTTTGAATACTTTCCAAGGACAGCAAGTCCATTGACTCCTCTTGGAAGTGATGAGATTCACAAAACTGGACAACCAATCCATAGGAACTGTATTTCTTAAAGTGATTTGGGAGGAACAACCGCAGAGCAAAACCTGTTGCTTTAATCTTATTCAGCTTCAGCCGAAGGGAGTTTGTCTTTCAGTTTCTATCGGACATTCATATTGGAAAGAAGCCTCATTCATTCGTTCATTAAGAGAAAGTGGGAAATGTCAGGAGACAACGGAGTTAACGAGTACGTCTATTTTGCCAAAGGAGAGAGTGCGATTGACGAAACGGCCGCAGCCATATTGGACTCTCATGCAGAAGTACTCATCAAGCGTCCGGAATGGACAATTTTTGCAAATGGGAACGCAGTTGCTCCCAACGGTGACCTTGAGCTGACGAAACTTCGTTCGGAGGTGGTGAAGCAGTACTTGATTGGAAAGGGCGTAGAGGAGAAGCAAGTTGTGCCCATTTTGGCTTACGGGAAACATCAACCTAAGCCGGGTGAACCAGATACTGCGGCATTTGAAAATTCGGTTGAAATCCAGTACTGGAATCTCAACAAACGAAAGAAGGAGCTACCTATAACTGAAGACTGAGTTGTCAAAACCAATGCCGTATTTGACATTAATAAAAAAATGTGGAATAGAAAATCACATTCTGGGTCTCCGAATCTTTCAATTTTTATTGTGAATCAGTTGTTTCCGCAACACAAAAAGCAACTGTTCTCTCTTTCCGGAAAAGTATACTAATTAAAACTAATTTGGGAAGTCTTTGGTTGGTTGATTCTTTATTATCAAAATAACTCAAGCTAATAACTTGCAACCTTTAAAATTCAACTAGAGCTGTGTAGGGAATGAATTTTCATGTTAATTTCCAATTTCCAATTTCCAATTTCAATTAATATGGTGGATATGAATATTTGATTTTATTACATGTTTATACAGATAAAATGCTGTGTATTCCCATCTTCTTGCACAATTTGTGGTGTGTCCACACCTCTCAGACCGTACAATGAATTATTCACTTTACCGGAGTCTTTGGGCTCCCATCAGAGCAGGATAATTCCGACAAATCAGAGTCTTGCGTTGGAAGGAGTAACACATCATGCACAAAGGCTTAAAATAATTTTATTAAAATTCATTAAGTTTCTCTAAGAAAATTGATAAAATAAATAATTTGGTTTTTTATCAGAGTTACTTGTGCAATGGAAACTATACCTGGGTACAGCAGATGAATACCAATTAGTTTTTTAATTTTTAGCTTAAAAATAACTTGCCAGAATTATAATGACATCAATTTAGTTCTACTTAAGAAATTGAACTTTTTGTCTTTAACTTTACTCACTATCCATTGCTTAAACAGAGTTATCAAAGTTATCATGACTTCAAGAATTAGAACAAAGCAACAAAATGTAATTCCCCCGGCATAAATCAAAAGTGATGATATGATGAGATTGCTTTCTAGTGAAGCAGCTATAACAGTTGGTCTGCGAGTCAGCTTCGATAGAGTTTGCTCACCGCTCTCCATCTTTCGACTCAGTATGTATTTCATAAAGTTGATGTGTCCACCTTCATCCAGACTTTGAAACCTTTTGTAAATGCTGTAAGATCTGTCCCACTGCATAAAGCTCATTTTCCAATATATTGGACGGGGTCGGAATTTTTCAGATCCTACATAAAGGCGTTCTGCATTTGGTGCTCCCCAGAATCCAAGCAAGAGATCATACGCAACATCGTTACTCACGGCAAGGATAACTTTTTCCTCGTGTATCAGCAGCCTTGGCGCAACACCTCCATGAATATTCTGATGAAATATATGTTCAGGGGCAAAAGTTGTTGTGTTTGATTTATTTTGGTAATTATGCAGTTCCTTGAGCAGTGGTACATTGTGAAGTGTATATATCTTTCCTACCAGGACGTTGGTGTCGTATTTTGTCCATCCCTTTTTCAGTAATGCATTATTTTCTGGCTTCCAGTAGTGTATGCTCAACGCTCCTTTAAACGGAATCATAATCTGATAGCCACTTTTCATTGCTTCGTCGTATGTTTTCAGCTTGTGTTTTGGCAATGGTGCTGACACATTAGATGTCAAACCCCCTTTGTATAGATTAGTGAGCATAAATAAAAAGAAGGAAATCATGATCAAGAAGCATGAATTCCACCTTGTGCACTTTGCTGGCATACTGAACCCTTGGTCCAGTGTTGACCGAAGAAGTATCTCAAAACTACTTTGTGAAATGCCTTTTCTAATGAACATAATCTTAATCGAAATACACAATAACAGGAATGCCGTGCCAATTGCTACCCACATAGTCAAATGGAAAGGTTGAATAAAATCATTGAACGAAAGAGACCCGGTGATATCAACACGTGCAATAAAATTGTAAGACAATTCACCAACCACAAAACAATAATTGAATACATTTTCATACTCAATTAGTTCATCCAATTTAACAAGGATGAATTTACTGCCAGAAGGTCTATTTACAAACATCCAGTTTTCCCGAAAGTTGGGTAACCCACTTGTATTAGCGGAAAGGATATTAAACACGGATAGCGGAAAAGTGTGACTTTGTTTGGATGAACCTGCCTGAGGCTTTAATAAGTTATAATTATCTTGCCATAATATAGGACAAAAGGCAATGACCCTGGCATCAAAGGCAGCAAAGAAACCACGGAAGGTAAACTCTGTTCCCTTTACGTGTGGTATCTTGGCAAGCGATGGACAAGGGGTGTTGATCCTTAACCAAAATGTATGGTTGTGAATGTAATGGAATACAGGGAAATTATTCATGTGAAATCCCATGAACTTGTCTGCTTCCGCTTCGGTGCGGTGTATAATGAGATGCATAGTGTTCCTATAGCACGAAATAAAGGGTTTTTCGTAATTGTAACCTGGAGTGCAGGATGGCTTGATAGCAATTGTACCGTGAACTTCAGCTACCTTATTGGAAAGTGGTGGATATGGAAATATATACATACTACAATTTTGCCTGAAGTCAGGAATACTGTTTCGCCGAGGCCAATAGTGCACCGAATTAATAAAAGTAGGAGGGTTGATAGGAAAGCGAGTTAGAATAAGCGGAACTCCAAATTCTTTGAAACTTGAGTCAGAGTCGAATTCTATAAGCCAAATGTCACATAGTCTGTTTTGTTGGAACAAGGCTTGAAGCAATTCTTGGCAAACAGCAAAACTGAGAAACAATGTTACCTGAAACACGACTAGGAGATACAGCATTGTTGGAGTTATATTCTGAAGACTACTTCTTGTAAAGCTGATATGATAGACTGTGGATTATTGTTGGCCTTCTGCACGTTTTTGAGTTTTGAGCCTGGATAGAAAATTGCTGTTCGTGCAATACTTTCAAGCTATCCTTTGCCATACTTTTCAACTCTTTCATTAAAACTTTGAATAAATTACAAAACCCATCTCTAAAATATTCTAAAGCATCCTTCATGGAGCTACTTGCAAAACTTTGGGAAAACTTAAGTGGGGGGTTGATTGTCAGTATAAGGCCTTAACGACTCTTAAATGATAGACCTGATGCTCAAAATTTTCTTTAAAACAATCGCAAAGGCGTGGCTGAGAATAAAACATTTCGGTTTTAAATTGTTTACCATGATCATTTTCCACTCCTTTTCAGAGCAGTTGAGGTGCTTATGACGATATGCTACAGGAGACAATAATCATTCAATGTCACGCCATCTCATTCCTTTCACAAGCACGTATCTAGAAAGCCCTTTAGGAATTATAACAGTCTCAGTTTTAGTTGAAATCTGAAAAATTTATAATATGGCACTAGGTTACAATCATCTTTCATTATTTGCTATGAGATCGAAGTACCTTAAATATTCTATTTACAAGGGTGCGCGCCCTATAATGGACGCCAAGAAATTGATTCATATCTTGCGATGTACAGGTAAGTAAATTTCTTGTTTCCTCTTCGAAAACTGATGCCTTAGGCTATTCTACACAATGGATAAATTTTTGCTTCTAGAAATTCTTGTAGAAACTATCCAAAACCCAGCTTCTAGGCGGAAGCGGCAAAAGTTTTTTTTCCAAAGTCAATTCTTTTGTTAAATTGACTCATCCTTGATAGAATCGAGGAGTTTTAATGCATGCCTAAATTGCAAAAGAGGTTCTGAATAATTTAAAGTAGGCCGGACCATTTTATCTAAATTAAAAACGATATTTAAAATTCTGGAGAGGGAAGTGGACGTGTTTTTGAATTTCGGCTGATGAAAATCTCATATCACAGGTTTATTTATTGCCTAAAATTGGCTTGAGTAAATTCCAGATTGTATTTCACGTAAATTCATAGATTATAGCTTCACATGTATTATTACAATTGACCGGTCTTGCTTAAGTTATTTTAGAATTTGAAATTTATCTCAGTCGTATGATCTACCGCAGGCGCAGAATGGAACGTACGCTGTGAAGCATGCGCTCTTCGTATTGCTGAACAAAGAACAGAGGTTGCTGCAAGCTGAGTTTGAACAATTAGGAGTTGGAAACAGAATGAAAGAACTGTTTGAGAAAAATCCAATGTGATAGAGCTTATTATCCTGAGATTCAAGACTTGCATTTCGTCCTCCTGAAAGAATTATTGAAAAAATTAAAATTAAAAAAAATATAAAATAACTGTTATATTACTTACTACTGTAGTAATTGTTGTTGTTATTGTTGCTGCTCCACTGAGAGTGGTACGTGGAATTCCAGTTTCCTTGAGTCATTGCTCCAATGGAGACGATGAGGAGTACAAATATTAGATTGAGACAACCCATTTTGCTAATATTTAGTGGAAGGTGACCTCAGTTAATCCTGTACGTTCAGAGTGAAGAATAAAATGTAACTTAAAGTAGCAATGAAACTCTCAGTTTTTATATAGTCATCTCCAATCTGATTCTGGAAAGCCCAAGTCAATTAACATGCAGCGTGTGTCACTGCATGGCAAAGTGGATTTGACATTGACCATCAGTACAACTTCACTCCTTCAGATATCACATGCCATTACATGGAACTGTTGAGTCTTTGATTAAATAAATCTTGGTTAATCCCAACTCAAATGACGCGTTGTGCTTTTCGCATGAATAAGAAAGTTTCCAGATGTCTGTGTCACTACATTGGAACGATAAGCAGTGATGCTGACATAGGATTGATTAATCAGAATAAATTGTATCTTTTGAGAGATTACACGATATTGGAATTGGAGGCAATTTGAGTTCTAAAGCTTGACTGAAAGGCCATTTTAGTCACCTGCCTGGAGGTAGTCAGTGGCAAAACAGCCCCACGCTTTCCCCTGGCCCCTTCAGTTCAGCCCAGATTGCTAGTAACTTGACTCCAACATGTTATCAATTTGTTTTTATTTCCTCCGTTTTGGCGTAAGACTTTTTATATTTTTCGTTGAAATACCTTAGAAAAGGAAGTCTGCTCCTTAACGACTTAAGTCCTGTGCTACTGCAATTCTTAATTTGTTCAAGAATTGTTCCTTTTCAAAATTATTATTCGACTTTCAGATGCGAATCTTCGTTGAATGCAAGCAATTTAATTTTGACACCAGTAGTTGAACTGCAAACTTCAAGCCGAACTACTCCTGTGTTTGACAGGCCTTGAAAATAAATGTCGCTAGATAGTATTTCTTTTTCATCGGCATCCAAAAATGCAATGGTTGACTCGGTATGGAAGTAATCCAGTAGATGAATGATAAATAAGCCATGAGATACTACAAGAATATTGTCATCTGCCTCCTCTCTTGATGATATCAGCTCCTAAACCAAACCCATTAGGAATTAATAATAATTATTCAAGTATTTGAATGTCTTAACTTTCAAACTAACCTGGAAAAATTCAGCTGCACGTCCACGAATCTGCTCATAAGTTTCACCACCAGGTGGCGCAAATTTTAATGGCTGTGGTGCAGCCGCGTACAATGCCATAAATGTCTTAGAACACGTCAGCTCTGCGTCGGGGCCAAAACTCTAAAAAATAGTTCTTAATTTGGATAGTTCTGGAATGCCGTTCCAATTGAAAGGTATTCACCTTTTCTGCCAATCGAGAATCCACAATGAAGCTTGGTTTCTTGCTTTCGTCATAATCTTGGAATATCCCTTCAGCTGTTTGGTGGGTACGTATTAAATTACTGACGTAAACACTCGTGTACTCCACATTGTAAAGTGCTTTCCCAAGCTGGACAGCCTGGAATTAGTGAGAATTAATTTACCTTAAAATCAATAATATAAAACTGGTTCCCTTACTTGTTTCTTCCCCGTGTCATTTAAAGGGTAGTCTGTAAATGTTTGTACCAAATGATTTTTGTTCAAATCGGTTTCACCACTGAAATCACAAATATTAGCAAAGTTGGCTTAAAATTAAATTAATTCAGTGAATTAATAGGTTTGAATTCTTACTGGCGCACGAGAGTCAGTTTGAATTCCATTTTTCTTTTTCCCTTCTGGATAAGGTTAACCTATTAAGATTACAATGTCTCCACAAAGGAACATTGAACAAGAGAATTTATTTGAGTGCCAACTGCTTATAATTTATGCAAATCTTTGGTTTTGATGAAGGCCAGTCTGGAGAAATTCATAGCTGTGGTCTATTCCTATTCCCTGGGTTCATCGAAGTATCGTCTGCTCTAATAGCATAAGGATATACTTGTCTCCCAAAACCGCTTTAGATTCTATTTCTAATTGGATATCAAACGGATCCGATAGCTCAGAGCAAAAACTGAAATCTGGGTCTGACTCCTTGAAAATTCCACCAATTGTCTAAAAGCATAACAAATAAATAAATAATTTAATACATATGTCAAAAACTGAGTTATGAATTTTTATTTGGTGTGCTTATTGAATTTAATTATTGCGGTTTGATGATTGGTTGATAGTATGACTATTTGATTTATTCGACTAAAACATCAAAAGCAAGCGCACTGTCCAAGTATATTATAGAGTTGATCATTTTGAGCGCAGTGAAAGACCGGATAACCAATAGCTTCCCAATTTGAATTTTCAAAGGCTTCAAGGACCTGACGCTCTTCCTTTGGGCATGCGTGAGTTTGCGGGCAATGTGAGGTTGCTTAAAGGCATTGATATAGACAACTGACTTTATGTTCACTGCCGCTGCAACTGGATATGCAAAAAGATATACTCCAAAGCAAAATATTGCAATGCACATTGCAATGATGATGAAAAGAAATTCCAGTTGGCTGTGATGACGAACAAGAATATAAACAGCGGCTGAAGGTAAGAGAACAATGAAGAATTGAAACCATGGAAGTGCAAACTTTGCCATTGACTCATGGTAGTAGTTATTCACTAGAGATGTACAAATGTACAGTTGGAATTCCTGTTCTGACATAAGTGTCTTCACTTCTTCTTTCTCGATTTGGTTCCTTGAACAAAATAAAATGGCAGATTTTACAGAGACATGCGAACAACTTACCTAAGTCGTGTCAACCAATCGTTGATTCCATATAAGTGTAGTAACAAGAAGGCTGACATGGGAGCAAGGATGAAGTGCTGAGCAACGTAGATGGCGTATTCGAAACATCCGTATACGAATACAAACGTAGCTGGCAAGTAATCGGCAATCACAGAATAAAAGTAGCGTGGCGCAGTTGGTTGATTGAAAAACATGGACAAGAAACAAAAACAGGATGGGATATAGTACGTAGTTGAGAATTTGGAGCATGAGTTCGCAGACATTAAACCGTTCATCCTTACCTATGAAAGGGAAGTTTAAGAAATGAGATTTGACCCAATAATCTTGCAGCGATTGGCTTAGATTCTAACCGGCTATGTAGCTGAAAGAAGCTGTTAACATAATTTGCAATTTCTGTTCTTCTTTTGAAATTGTTCCATCCAATCAGTCCGGCCATGAGTCCGCATAGAAGGAGAATGGCGTGTGTTGCGATAGATGTCGCGGAGATGGTCTCCAATTGACGAGTTTGATAAAGGGCTAGCGCCATATAAATTGCATGGACCCAGACAATAGCAAGAATTGCAAGTGAGGGAAGAACTTGCCTGCCGGAGAGTGGCACAAGAAGCTTCTCTTTGACCTGCCAGTTGAACGGAATGACCTTAAGGAACGTCCCTTGGAGTAGAAATTGACAGAAATATTCTTGGCTCCGTTTAGTCAACATGGTGGAGTATATATTGCTAAGTTGTAAACCCATGCAATGAAGACGAACTACACGGGACTGTTAAACGTGTCAATGATAATCGATTAAACGGCGAAGAAAACAATTATAATGACCAGTAATTACCCAAATTGTGACCATTTTAATGCCTTTATACTTCCTTTAATGGAAAAATTATAAGTTACGAAGACCATTTTGGATAATTTCTTCGTTTTCTCTATTTCGAGGTGTAACCTTGTAATATGGCACTTAAGTAATGTGATGCTGAAGAAATTACCATGTATTTTTAATTGATTCACAATTGCAATTAACTTAACTAATATTAACTAATATTAACTAACATTAACACAATTAATTGCAATACCTGCAATCTTGGACAATCATGTTTTGAACCATAAGCTCCTTGGCAACAGGTAAGCAACACCATCACAAACTCTTCAGAGGTTTTCATTTCATTTCTACCCGACAATTAATTTCGTTCACTTTTCTAACTCAAAGCCATAAGCTCTCCTTTCGGATCTCTCCCGATTTCCTTATTAAAGTTCATTCAGTCATGTCATGTGGAGGTGGATGTGACCCTGCTGACAAGCCATGTATTCCAAACTGGGACCAGCGACCTTTCAACACTCCCTATTCAACCCAAGGTCAATCTGGAGTTCCTGAGAAGACTCTCTCGTCCTGCCTCTGCGGAACTCGATCTCCGTGTCAAATCCCTTCAGTCACCGGGAAATGTTGTGTAAGACCAACACAAATCATCCGTAACTTGTAATTCCCACGTTTGTGTTTTCTTCCAGCGCCAGCTCATGGCCAATCCTCCTTGTCCACCAAAGCCTATCAAAATCACATTCAAGTGTCCCACATACTGCCGTCAGCCACCAATCCTCATGGACCCTTGCTGTCCTCCGCCATGCGCCCCTCCAACGTGCCCAAGTCCACCTGCTCCAGGTAATGTAGTAGTGAATTTTTCTAAAAAAAAAAAAAAAAAAGAAGATCCAAATTCAATTCCATTTCCCTTAACAGCTAGTTGCTGCGGACCTTGCAAATGCGGATGCCGAGGCCGTTGATCCAAGAAATCAATTAAACTCTCAACTTCAATCCCATAATGTCACAAAAAGGAATCCGAAGTTCCCCGTTTTCAAAATTTGCAAGCCATCGGTGAAGAAATAGAATTTTATTGAACCTGAGAAAAATCACACTATACTAACGAAATAATAAAACTGAAGAAATCTCCTTAAATCCCTCTTTTAGATTTAGAAAGAGGGTAAATTAATTAAACATAAATAATGCTAAGTCTAAAAACTAGTGGGGAATCAAACGCTTACCCCCATGAGTTGATTTGTAAAATAATTAATTACGCATGTGCAAATCCTTCACGTGCTTATTCCAACGGTGCTTGATTAGTTTGACAAAATAGCCAAGGAAGTTTATAGCTTTGCGACAAGCGTAAAGTAAGGTTCCTTGATTGGTGGTGCTTGTGGATTTTGAATCTTAACATAAGGATCTGGCAGTGTGTACTTATCCAGAACTCTTGGCCCAGTGCCATTTATGGTATACAAATAGTCCCAAATCTCAAGGCATTCTTCAAAGCTGTTTGACTGCACAGTCCAATTGTCATCCTTTTGTGCTCCAACTGGAGCATTAATGAAATTCAAATTCCCAAGATCCCACCACTTCAGTTTATTTTGGTGTCCTGGATTTACTTTAGGCCATGGAAAGGAAGGTGTTTCAAGAAATCTGGAAATTAAATGGTTTCAAATGAAATGAATGCAGTTGAGAGTTTTTCATCTTTCCTTTACCCGTTATCTGCAAACTGTGTCCAGATGCTAACTAATTTTTTAGAGTCCCTCACGAGAGTTGGATCCACAGGAAGCTTTCCGAATCCAAAGTCGTCAAAGAAAAACTGGAGGTCATCCACGTGCGAGATTGCAGAGAAATTCTGGATATTGAATAGCGTGGTGATGACGCTTGTGGGAACTGGGCGTGTAAAGATTCCAATGTGGACGGGAATGTGGTCCGCAAGGAGAAGCGCAGTGTCCCGAATTCCATGGGCAAAGTGCCTATCAGAGTACAGTTTTGCTACTCTTTGGATTATCTTAGGCCTGTCCAACGGAGTTGGATTACCAAAATAATGTTTCGCAACGAGGTCCATGAAGGCCTTCTTTTTCTCTTTGTTCTTTCTGAAGCTTTCCAGTAGCCTTCCATCCTGGTTGATGACAGCATGAGTGGCAGACTTGGTCCGCCACTCTTCATGCGGATCATCAAGCCATTTTGCTTTTTGCATTGTGATGGCTATACAAGAAATTTCTGTCCTAATCTGATTCTAACTGAATCTAAATAGGGTTTTGTACTTACCCCTTGCAAAGAGGAAGAGCCCTTCGTCCTTACAGGCGGTGATAATGACAGGCACCTTGTTAAATTTCCCTTCCCTAATGAGGATGTCAGGCCTTGCAGGCAGTAATGCAGTTGGATTCCTGGAATCTACTACTGGTGGAAACGGAATCTAAAGAACACACATTCCGTCAACACAAAGTTGTCGTTGGGACAATATTGTAATTCCTTGCCTGCATTCGGTCGTACTGCTTGGTCAAAATATTGTCTAGGTCTGTGTACGTCTTCAAGTATTGCAATAAATCTTCGTCACTCCCTCCTCTGAATTTAAGTTCATGACCAAGTTTCCGAGCCGTCTTCCCGGCGACATTGATTTCCTTCCAAGCCCACGGATTGAGGGAAGAAGCACTCTGCATTATGGCAGCGTGGAAGAACCTTCCCGGTGCTGCTGTCAGCAGATGCGCCACAGATGCTAAATCAAATGTTAATTACAAATACAAAATCTAGACTGTGTTCTTAAGATACTCACCTCCTCCTGCACTGTCTCCCATTATCGTCACTTTCCCACGGTTGCCGCCGAAACTTTCGATACATTTATGAACCCATTCCAGAGCAAGTATTTGGTCATGAAGACCAAAATTACCCAGAACCACATTTGGAATGGCCAGGAATCCTGGAAGCAGTGTATTATTGTAATTCAAAGTAACTTATGGTATAAGTTGTGGGATTCTCACCAAGTGCTCCGAGTCGGTAGTTTATTGTTACCAAAATCACATTTTGGTCCATAAAATACGTCGCTCCAATGTCATTCCCACTCCCAATTTCAAAGGACCCGCCGTGGATGTATACAATGACTGGCTTATCCCGAGGACCCTATAAAAGACAGAGGAACAAAATTGGTTGTATAGAATTGTATTTTCAGATGGTAATAAGTTAGGAGCTGTACCTCTGTAGGGACGTGGACATTTAGAAATAAGCAATCCTCTGAAATATCTTTCCTATTCCTCTGGGGACAGCGACTTCCCAATTTTTCTGCTGTAAATGGTCCTTCTTTGTATTCAAATAATTCTGCTTTCTGTTGATTACCAAAAGTGGATTGTGAATTAGGAACACTTGAATATTACAACAGTTTTCTCTTACTTCAAACCGTTTAGCTTCTCCATATCGAATCCCAAAATACGATGTGAACATACTTCCATTTCTGGATTTCTGAATAACTCCGCTGAACGTGCCTTGTGGCGTTTCAATTGGATCCCCTGCCACTAGAGAAAGGACGGCCAGAGTCACCGCAAACAGGAGGAAGATTTTCCACATCTTCCGAAGTGTTGTTATAAATATAATTAATTCTTCGGGCAATCAGGACTGCTGCTTCGTTGGGAATGGGAAAATGGAATTCCTGGCGAGAAATTTATACAAAATTTCCATCGGCATCCAAAGTTGTTTTTTAAAAGTATTTTCAATTTCCACAGCACTCCATAAACACCACTCACCATGAGCGTGACCTTTATTACAACAATAAATTCAATAAATGAATGGGATTACTACCAACCATTCAGGATTTTTCCATCATTCTACATTAGTCATCAATTTTGTTCCATCAGTAATGAGCGTATGAATTTGCTTCATTGAATTATGTGTTGAGAGCAGTACTTTAAAATCCACCTATTCCTCCCAACAATTTCAGACCAGCGTTGGAGCACGCGCCAAGGTCGTTTGCTGCCAAAGTGTTTTCGATTTCTCTAGCTCTGCTTGAATCTTTATTGAAATGAATGAGATTATGGACCTGTAGGAATCAACAACATAGCAATTTCAGAGTAGCGTAGTGGCACGCGCCAAGGTCGTTTGCTGCCAAAGTGTTTTCGATTTCCCTAGCTCTGTTTGAATCTTTATTGAAATGAATGAGATTATGGACCTGTAGGAATCAACAACATATGAGCGGTTTAGAAATTACGTTCTTCTCTACAATGAATCTCCCTTCCGTCCAATTCATTTTCATTCTAAGATGCCACTTCTGAAAAGAAGAGATCCAGTTCTCTCCTTTCTGGGTTCTTCCCGCCAGAAATTAGTGCGAAGCAGTACAGCTATTAATAGGAATGAAGGTAGAATCTTTTGCCACTTGAATCTTACTGATTCTCACCATTATAACCAATTGTATGAGGAAGAAGCATGAGAATTTTTTTAATTTTATCACTTTATCAGTCATATTATATCTTAGGTCTTCCATTATGGCTGGATCCGATGCTTGGACTCTCCGTTGCCGTAAAGTGGAGTTAGGTAGAACAATTCTCTCAACAGAGGGCAAAAGTAAAACGCTACAAAAAAACTTGAACCGGATTTATAGCTAAAGATTTACTTTTGAATATGGAAATGCATAATATTGTTAAGGAAGGCATACGAATTGAAGAGGATCCTCTTCTACTTTGATTTCACAATGAGAAACAAGGAGGGGAAAAAGGAGAGAAACCATTTTACAAATCCTACAGTACGATTCAAGACATTAGGGACCTTTAGCAGATTTTGTATTCTGTATTCTGAACTAATTTTTCCAGAATATTGTATTGTAGATTTTTTAGGTTTAGCAAACTCGATTTTGTACTGAAACAAAATGTACGTTGACACTTGCCTCGAATTTTGAATTTGTGAACACATGTTCCACACATGTGACCGCACAATTCCAACAAACTCAAAAGCAAAGGCATGCCTCAACTAAAGGTATACAAAAACTTGATCTAATTACTTATTCGGCATTTCCTTTGGTCATTGCTGCGCAGCGTAAACGGAAGTATAAGAATTTGCCCCGTAGAAGGTTTCATTTCAATAAGCATGAGCTAGCTAGTATGGTTCAGAAACATCAGTTTATTTCACTTGTAACCTACCTTCTTTTGAAAGCTATATAAACGGTGTTTAGAAATAATTATAAACGGTGTTTAGAAATAATTATAAACGGTGTTTAGAAATAATTACTTTGTAATAATTTCATTAGTCTCACTATACTTACCTTTTCTTTTAAATGTGTTAAGCGCTGCGCAGCGAATCTCATCACCGATTTCCTTGTCATGTTCAATTTGTTTCTGGTGAGCAGCAACAGCTTCTCTCTCGGATGCTTGGCGCCCATCTATCAAATCGGACGAATCTGACAGCTTCTGCTCCATTTCTGTGAACTTGTACTCTTTTCCAGACCTAACAGTAAATAGAGGTCAAATTGAGTGTCTTCAAGTTGCCTGCGCAGGCCTTTACTCACGTCTTCCGTTTTTGGGCATCTGGCTTCTTAAATGATTCCATGATGAGTTCAAATCGGCGACGCACAGCGATGTAGTTCAACTTGGCATCTGGGTAAGCTTCGTTTACTGATGCTGCAACTTTTGTCCATCGGTCGATCATCTTTTTCTTCTGTCCATTGAATGGTGGTTCTTTCTCAACTACACGAACCACGAAAAAAGTTGTTCTCCTCAGACCACCGGAATTGATTCTTTCGACCAAGCAAAGACTTCGGTTTCTCAGCCGTCGTCACCAGTTTCAAATTCTTCTTTGATGGCTTTGCCTTATGACCTTGTCGGCGCCGACCCTCATCGTCCGAATCAGGAACAAGGAGAACCAGCTGAGTAGAAGTTATTCAAGTTAGTTCAACCCGTATGAATTACCAATTAGGGTAATGGTATGTATCAACGCTCACCTCAGGAACTAAATCCGCCATCACGAGTCGACGCACCCGGAATTGCAAATTAACAATGTATTAGCTAATTTAGTTAATTTATTAATTAATTTACTGAGCTGAAATAAAAAAGTGATAGGAAAAGGAAAAAAAATAAGAAAAACCCGCGCAGATATTTCATTTACCCCAAACTCAAACGGAGGATTCTTACAATACAATACATTTCAGAGACATGTTTTGGGAATCGGGAAAAATACTGTAAATTTTGTATTGTAGCCGCTTTCTACAATCCAGAATACAGTTTACAGTCCAGAATACAATCTGCTAAAGGTCCCTATTGGAAGAAATGTAAACTAAGAATTCTTTAATGTTTCTTCATAATTATGAGTGTGGTCATTCTGGGCAATGTTATCAATTTACTATAGGAAACGTAATCCAATCAGAATCAATGTATCCAACACACTATTACATATACTGTATACTACTTAAGCCTTATATAAATATTCAAACATCGACAATACGTTTAAATTACACATAATTCAAATGTCTGTAGTACATCGTGTTCTTTTTGGGAGAGGACGATGTACATGGACGTTGAGAACGTACCTTGCATTCTTTAACTTTTTATTTACATGAGCTCTTGATATTTCCCCTATCATGATGAGTGCCGCACCTATTAGTGCCACAGTACAAATTTCGAATATTCCGTACAAGGAATTCATTGAAAGTGCCCTAAGATGAGCCATGTTATAGTCGTGATAAACTTCGAATGTCCTTTTACTAGTTTCAGTTTCTTTATCTTCATGCAGCCAATTGGCCCCTCTTTGTTTTAACCGAGCTGCATCCTCTTCAGACCACTTTTGATACACCCCAGAAGCCAAGGACCAACTAGTAAATGTATCAATTGGCTCAATTAATGGAGAACGTCTTCGATATAGATTTGCAACTTGGACGGACATGAGAGACTCTTTTGACGCAAAAACGACTGCGTGTGTATCTTGTGCATTTACGGTAGCATTCCGGCGTACAGCATAAGTACCCTGATCCTTCCAGTCGAGGCAAGCCGATTTTTCTGTTAGAATAGCAGCGACAATACATTCGCCAGAATCGTTCACGAGAAAAGCTCTCCGAATTATTTCTGGATGAGAAATTGAGAATTCTCTGTACGCAAGTCCGCCCAGGTACCTGAAGAATATCTTGTAGTTCTCACTAAGGAGTTCAGCGTGTGTTGTTGGTACTCTCGGTGGGACATTGAAAGACATGAAATAAACGAGTTTAGATCGATACCCAGAGCCTAACACTACAGAAGCCATCACCATAACAAGCACTAGTGATTTCATACGATTCTTCGTGGTTACAGTCTGCTGTAGGAAAATTGCAACTGTATCGGTGGTGGCGTTAACTAAGTTGTCCCATACGTGTCTGCGTTTTGAATCAGAATTTCCGATATTGGAATGTAAGCTGTACGTATTATACAACCAATACGCCACCGTGAAACAAATTGAGCTAGTTGTAAACAGAAGCCAGACCTCTGATTGAAATGCATGCAGGAGTGCCTTCCAATCGCTTTTACCTCGGGAATATTTGATGAAAAATACTCGCTTTGTCTGGACGTAGACCATTCCGTTGTCCACAACGAACGTTCTATCAGCAGCCAGTCCAGGACCAACAGCAAAATCAACCACCCTACGGGTGACGTCGCCTACAGACCCTGTCCAGATGCCATTCCTTTTGGAACCGGTCGCACCCTTATTACTCGATGATTGAAGACTAAACGTGAAGTTGTGTCGAATTGATGCGTCCACATACAAGTCATGCTTGGGTCCAGATCCGCGACCGTTTATACTTCGAATGTAATTAGGCGTGGCAGTCAGAGCGATTCGAAGGTGCCTTCCACTTAATATTTGAAAGTTAAACCGTTTTAAAGGTTGGGCGTTGGAACGGGAATTGTTGGAAGAGTGATGGACGAATGTTTTGAATGAAATGTCTTCCGGACTAAAACTATTAAAGTTTGAGTCGTCGTTATAGGTGTAGAAAATGAACTGATCCTTATGCGGCCGTATAAATTCTTGACGAATTAGTACCATTGCACCGGAAAAACCATAAAAGGAATCCTCACCTTTTACTTGGTCGTATTGTACAAGAACCAACTGGCACTGGGCGTTATAACGAATACGAACTAAATTCTGTGGCATGACCCATCTTGATTCTTCATCAGGCTTCCGAATGAGTAAATTTGGATCCACAATTACATATGCGTTGATATGAAATGTGTCATAAATAAAATTCCCTGGTCCTGTCGCAGTAGTATGATAATCAGAACAATATCCATCACAATTCTGGTTGACAATTACCACCGTACGGCAGCTTCCCTCAGGTAAAATCTGATCTGGAAGTAGAAATCTGATGTCTGTGGAACTACTTTTACTAAACAAGCCTACAAACAAGGCCACACCAAGAAAGACTCTGGTAGGATTCATTTTCTTGCAAAAGATTAATTCCTTGATGAAGCTCAGTGGCTGTGATGTATTCATTGGCAAATCGGCTTATACAGCACATAAGTGTGCCCGCACTTTCAGGAATAGGAGCATGAACAGTGAACATGATAGACAATCAATCATATTCCAACTATGTTGTGCCTTTTCATGTTAATACATTTGGTACACTTTTCGTCAATGTCCTACAATTGAATGAAAATTAATCATGAGAACGTTACATCATTGAGAACATCAATCACCTAAAGGGTATGTTTAAGCTTAAGGTAAAGGTTAGTCCCAGTTGCTCGTAATGCTAGTTTGGCTTCTTGGCATCAGGGTCACAGGTCTTCCATTGAATTAAAAGGACACGTTTTATTGATTTAGTTTCTATCATTCTATATGTAATTCGGATAGCTGCACGACTAAACAGCATTTTATGCAGTGTCGTCAAATAATTTGGAACTCAGAGAATATGAATTCTTATTGCCCAAAACATCCAAGACGTAAAAAGTCTGTCTCGAATTTTATGATCCTTATTTATTTGTGCTTTATGCAGAAGTTGAGGACACAGGGGGCACTGCCCTATTGATTCTTAAGTAGGAATTCGGAATGTTTACGGGTCGTTAGAATATAGTTGCCGCAAACAAACCTTGCGATTGGAATTAGACTAGAAGTTATGTGTAATGTGAGAGGTAAGCTAATGTTATATCATTCTGGGGTGAGCTTGATTTAACAATTCAATCTTTCAGAAGCGGAGCGAAACGGAAAATTATTAATAATGGCATTCGTTCCACATATGGTTATGATTATTACTATTTGCATGATTAAGAACATTATTCATTTCAAAAGTTCTTTCATGAGCTAAAATCGATGGGTTAATTTATGCTTGAGCTTAGAATGAGATAAGCATTGTTATAATGTTATCTGACACCCCACATAAGACAGAGAGTACAGTGTTACTCGTGTAAAACATAAAGTCACCAGCATTTATATGCATCGCTCGCAGGGACTTGACTCTGGCTCTTATGATACTGCTCCTATGATCTGTGTGCTCCTTTTGACACAAGTTCCTGAAGTTTATCCGTATATCTGCAGAGTTTGTGTAGATTGAAGCACACTTGGGAACAGTGAGAGTTATCCAGATGAACATCACCAACACTCCGTTGGGATGCACCAAATACTGCAGTGCTGAGGTGAGCCGTTCGAGGCTGGTGAATGTACTAATCTGGAAGTGTTGTGGGTCAAAGTAGCGTATGGATGAAAAAGCGGAGACTATGAGAATAAGCGCTGTCAATGCAAACTGGCCTGACACAGCAATATCACCAGAACGGTTGAAAAGATCAACAGATATTTGAATACTGCGGAGAATGTGCAGGGCAGTCGTCGGATTCCTCAGGGCGTCCTTAGTCATGTAGCGTCCACAGTAGGCCACAGGTAATAATATTTCCTTGAGCCAGAATGAGTTCATGTCTTGAAATACGACAAATAGGAATGCGTATAGCAGCATGTTGACGGCAGACGCTAGTGTCATCAATAGTTCAAAGCCATGAAATAGGCTGCGTAAAAGCAAAGATGTTTCGCCATTCCAAAACATAGAACTGATGTATGCAGTTGAATGTTGATTTGCTAAATAAAGAACAAAGAGGGCAGCACATCCCTGCGGGATGGTGATAGCAAAGAAAAGGACAAAGGGTAGACTTATGTCACGAGTGTTTGGTAGCTGGTACAGACCTGGAAATGAACATTTAAAATAAAAACCTGATATATTATTATTGTTACATTTAAGTTATTGCTAACGTGTAAGCTGAGCTTCCCACTTGAACCAACGGGTGTAGTTTGCAGCTACTTCGATGGAGTACTTGACATTGTTCATTTGCACACATGATGACAAAGCGTACCAAAAGAAGATCGTGGCATGAAACACTAAGTTCAATGGAGTTTCGTGGTTACAAAGAACCAAACGAGAACCGCAGACTAGAGTATTCCCGATGACCAAAGCTGAGACTATTATGAATGCCAAATACCTAAAGGGCTTCACTTTGCCCGGAGTATTACTGGCATTAGCTGATCATTGTGACGTTATCCCAATACACTGGAACCATGTTCAAGGCATAGCCAAAGTTAGCCAACTTTACAACAAACAATAATGTTGTTCGGCTCAGCATCTTTGACTCAAGCGACATGAACGTTCAACGTCAACATCGCCCAAGATATAGAGCACCAATCCTGAGTCCTGAGTCAATCCTGAGAGGATCCAATAATGAGTTAGTTAGTTATACATACTAGTCTATATTCACATTGCTCTCATTAAAACATGTCTGCTCTCATCGAGGCTCTAATCACTAACTGTATCCGTAGCTGCTACATTTAATTAATTCTATCAATATCATATGAATGTCCCTCCGTATAAAAGTAATTATGCCAAATGCCAGTCCCGTTGGACTGAATAACTCAAAAGACAATTACCAGCTTATGCTAGATCTATCTTGCGCTATAAAACGTTTGAAATTGATTTTAATATTTCATGGACACGTGGTGAACAGAACTTTTGATTCAAACGTTCAAAATGACGCAAAAGCGTAAATAAAAACTTGTAATAAACGTAATTGAACGTAACTAAAATTGATGAAAAGAAAGTAAAATGGTTTCTTGGAAAAAGAGACATTATTAAGTAGCGGAAGCTACTTTGTGCATTTGTCCTGTCTGTCGTCTGTCGTCCTTCAATAACTCAGGAACTAAGTACTTGACAGATTTCAAATCTGTCTTCAGTTATGAGTTCCCCATGATCCCAACATGGAAACGCCGTATTGACATTGGCCGGAAGTGACCTCCTTCTGGGTCAAATGTGAAGGCCAAAGTTAAGATCACTCACACCCCTACAAAAGTTGTTCGTCTCGATTTATCATTTTATATGACATTTTGACCTGTGACCTACCGGTGACCCGCTGTTAAAGGTCGAAGGTCAAAATACGAATTCGGAATTTTTAACTTCTTTTTCGTTTGTTTTACTCTATTCTATGTTTTTATCGCCCCACATCACGTAGCTACTCCGCTACTTAATTATACCCTTGTTGCCACGGTTTATTTAAACTGCTACACTGCAGCAAATAATTTAATCATTTGGACCTAGGGACGAAGTTCGAAAAACTCACACATTTTAATAGAGCGTGGCCTCTATTTGTGAAATCTTGATTTGCTTTTCGATTTGGCGCAGAAGGAACATGACAGAATTAAAATCGAACTTGCACTACCTTTTCACAATGTTAATTATTCTCATCCATTCCAAACAAGCTAAATATAGTCTACCTATAAGACCTAAGACTACCTTGGCTACGAGTTAGTAACTGCTTCGATTTGATTTAGTGCGTGATGGTAAGACAGCCGATCACAACACAGTCATCGTAAACTTATGCTCCACAAAATAAAATTATAAGATTCTTGCCTTTTCGCTGGAAATAATCTTGAAACATCGTGAAATGCATTTGATATTGGCGATTAAAGCTTTGGTTTTTGAGATCCGAAAGTAGATTTAGTTGGAATATTATTTCCATTAGACCTCTAAAATATGCTAATCATAGTAGGTTTCCACGTCAAGCAAAATAATTTCTGTGCTGTGCTACTTTTTGAACGCAGGTGTTTTGCAAAATAACTTATTTTTTTTTGAAAGCCAAATGTCTTTACCAGCATACTAAATGTACGTCTGATTACAATTCCAAAATCCCAAGTCCAAAATGCCAAAGTAGCAAAAATACTCTTGACATCACAGATCCTGTTTATTCGATCGGAAATGATAATTTGCTGTCCGGGGACATCATTAGAATTGCAAAACGCAAAATCTGAATCTGCCATTTGGCTTGACTTCTGGTATAAATAGTTAGGATTTCTTCTTAGTTTGTCACATCAAATTCAACCAATTCCGGCAAGTTTTCACATAACCAAGGAGCTTTAGCAAAAACGAACGAAACTTCAACATGAAGATCAGCACATCATTCTCCGCCATTTTGGTTGTCTTCTCCGTCTTTGGTATCCAGCAATCTCATGCATTTTTTGGTCGAGCCACAATTTTTGTGCTCGCCAATACCGTGCTTGATTACGTCTACGAGGATGTTCTTGGAAAGCAAATTGACGATGGACTCCTTTCAACTGCTGTAATTGTTGGGAAACTTTGTACCGCGCCTGATACTCCAGCCAAGGCATTCAACGATTGCTATCAAACCGAAGCCCCAAATAGCGTATGGTTTGTCCTTCAATATTATTTCGGTAATTCTAAAAAAGCACTTTAAACAATCAGGTTACAATTTTTATGCACTGCCAAAAAGAGACATTTGGCGTGTCTCTGAACACAAAGGCAAACATCCAAGGATTGTGCAAGAAGCTCCCAGTGTTGTTCCTGCCAGTTGTATTTGGTCAACCATCCACTAGACCATCGGTAAGAAACCAGTTTCTTACGCTCGGTTAGTAATAAAATAATTTTTTCTGATTTTAGTACAAGGAATGCCTAGTTCGTGAGTACGATGATGCCCCATTGTTGCAGGCAGACATCCTGAAGATTAACGTAAGTTTCCGCTTTAAGCGCTAATTCTAATTTCTAAAGGAATCCCATTTTTTCATTGTAGAAATGCCAAGCTAAGGCCGTTGGGTTGAAATAATTCAAACAGGCACACCAAAACTAGTACGACACATCTTGAATTTCAATAATGTTGGAACACCAATCGAATTGTTTGTTATTCAAATAAAAATGTGGGATTCATTTGAATTGTAAATACTTCTGTGGGATTTGATAATTGATACCTCCATTTTATTTTGTTGGAAATCGTATGGCCAATCCAATATACTGCCTATAGCTAAAGAGCATGCCAGCAATATAATGGAAACTTCCCAACAAGTTCACTAAGTAGCTTATTCAAGATATCAAAACTTTGACCCAACGGGTAAAATCAAATTCGAACAAGGTCAGATTCAGCAGAATTTTCTATTGCATTAAGGGAAATTCAATTTGCTTTCATTTTGATCCCGTCAATTTTTACCCAGGCTCAGAAGAAAGTGGTGAAATTGAACAAAAAAAAAGGAAAAGATTCCAATTCCTAGCTTGAAGTAATAGTCAGTTAATTGTGTTTTTTTTTAATTAATTTACACCTAATTTAATGAGAATATTTGGGTCTAAGTTTTGGTTGTTTGTATCTGGCTAATAGCTATCCCCATAATGAAGGTTCCATTCAGGTAGCCGCCAGCCGCCATTTAGCTTGCTGTCAACCGCTACCTTCACTATTGTAATTTCCCATCTCGCCATTCAGGAAGCCGCCTGCCGACAGCCACTGCCTTTACCATTGTAATTTCCATAGTTATATATCAGTATGGTATTATATCCAAAATATTCCATAGTTACTCCATCAAAATTATTTAAAAAGCTTCTACCAGCTACCCTTCCAGTATGCCAAATAAGTAGTAAACATAGTAGTAATAAATCTATTAAACATTATTAAAGCAGGTAATAATAAGGGGTGCCAGTTTTTGGGTAAACCAACGTTTTGGACATGATTTATCAGATCTATTAGGTTTACTTAAGCATACGGGAAGGGTAGTTGATAAGAGTTGAGGGGGTTTTTAAATAATTTTGGTGGGGTAATTACGCACATGAAAAATTACAGAATGGTGAAGGTAGCGACCGGCGGCTAGCTGAATGACGGCTGACGGCTACCTGAATTGAGCCCAAAATAATTTTTTTGACGTGTCTGTATGTTCTGCTATTTCGTGTCACGCCTTTTCGTCCGTTTGAAACAGAACGTCATTTCGACATTTGGATATCGGATCGCCAACAAGTAAACACGATACAGAGAAAGGAATTAAACGTCGACCTCCTATCCAGAATCTACCATTCCAAGAGGCAGGGAGTAAAGTGGTAAGTACATTTCCAGTACCAGTAAAATTGATCATCAATTCCGACTAATCAGTGATTTCATTCATTTGCCATTCATTAACTAGGTGGACATGTGGAATCGGGGAAATAAACGGTACAAGAACTCCAGTGTGAGATAACCCTCTATAGGGGGATCTTGGAGTGCGGCAAAGATCCCCTTATAGAGGGATCAGAACCCCGTATTGAGGGATAAATCCCTCTATAGGGGGATAAATCCCTCTATA
>VNWY01000867.1:0-26124 GCA_009869845.1 Pseudachorutes palmiensis | reverse complement strand
TTGTTGTTTCAGATGGAGATTTTGGAGGAATTTCGTGGCGATAAGAGGAAAAAGAGCAAAAAAAGTGGCGTGGGTATGACTCATCGGGGGAGAAAAAAAAAGATGGAACACCAACCTTAACGGATGTAATGGATAGGCGAGATTTTGGATTCAATTTTAAGGGGAAGTTCCTTTCGTTTTGCTGGTAGTAATTGCCAAGTGAAGAAACAGGAGGGTAAAATAAGGATTCCATTGTCAGAATTATTAGAACCTGTTCAGACCTTTGCTAAAGTTATACTGAGGGTAATTTGGATTTGATTTTACATGCAGACGCTAACTTTATGTTGTTCTTGTTTTCTTCTTCGATCTAAACTGTAAAACAAGCTGGAAGTAACATTTAATTCAAATATTCCACTCGCCATCAGGACCTTAATTGGTCATTAAAGCGAATATCCTTTATGTTCCAAGGTTCAACAACGTTGTTAAAGCAAATGGTGCATTGTGGTAACCCTTTTAACAATAAACCTTAATCCAACTTTAATATTTAATGAATCGGTGTCCTGTTTCTTTAAATTGGCTAATGTAAAATCAAAAGGAACACGTAATTTACAGATTCCATCTGCCATCACTTTAATATGAAATATTTGTTTTACAGTTCTAATCGATATTCATATTAAAAGAATAAAAGAGTAGACAATGCTTCCAATTTTTAAAAGCAAGTGCCCTGAAATGAAAAAAAATGCTGCGTTGACAGACACCATATTCACCCAACATTTTCATGGGATAATGATGTATGTGACAAATAAATTTTCCATCCTATTCTTTCAGAATTGACTAGTCATAAAAAGTCTACAGTAAAATTCCTACCGGTTCTTAAGAAGGATCGATTGTTCTTAATTATTTAGTGGCAGTATATGTAGATGAGATTATGAATAATTTAATATGATTGAACTGTCCAATAACCATTTTATAGCCTTCTTTAATCACTCCAAGCACACCTGAAAATACAGACCCCACAGTCTTTATATTGAATAAATTCCCACAAACACTCTTTCACTCAGTCTGCAAAGTCTTTGACCTTGTTTTGACCGGGCGTAATTAAGATGCGAATCAGCTACAGCACCCATTCACTAAAAGTCTCTGAAATCAGAATAGTTTTGGCTTTGGCAGGAGTAAATACAAAATGCTTTCACGACGAGAGATCCTCCTGTTTGGCATAATTTGCCATATTTGTGACAAGTTGGGTATAATTCTGATCCAATGGGATCGGAAGAGGGAACTGGTTTCTGTTGTGACTGGACAAAGAAAGAAAATCATCAACTACATCAGTCGTCTGTACTCGGCTGCCTACCTTCTATTTGCAGTTGTGCGACTGTACCCACAATACTATGGCAGTGGTTCAGAGTATCCTAATTACTACCACATGATCCACCTCATGTACATTGTGCTCCATGTATTCGCAGTCATGTTCGACACTGTCATTACAAACTATAGGCATGAAATCGTCATACTTTTCAACCAACTTGTATGGACGAACAAACACCTCGGTATGAACAAGTAAATTAAATTGAACCTTATTCTAAAATTCTTTTGTCCAGGACTCAAAATATTTGGAAGGGAATACACTCCACCAGGGCATACTCGTGAAATCGTAATTACTCTCCTTGTACTTGGAACATTGTCTGGAACTTGTCTTTTTGTCATTGCATATTTCATAATGCCTGACAATGTCAACTATTTGTATTCAATTGTCCCACCTACGTGGCAGAGTGGGTGGATGAAAACCTTTTTCCTCATTTTTGAAATCATTTTCATCTATAAGGTTTTGTTCCTTCATTTGTTCAACACTGTGCTCAACTTCCTCTACATTTGCAGCACGCGGTATTGGCTCAAAAGAGTTTGGTGAGTTGGCTTTTAAAATTGAATGATGAGGTCATTGACCTTTTGGGTTTCTATTTTTTGCAGCATCCAGTGGCCATTGTCTTCAGACAGTGAAGCACATTCAAACATATGCGAAGTATACAGGAGCGTTTCTCTTCTTGATCGCTTGTGGGATTCGTCATGCGCGCCAGCACTTATCCCATGGACGAAAGCAGTTACGTTTTGGTTGACAGTTTTCCTTCTTTATGGAGCTCTACGCTACTACAACATCTTCCCTGTTGTCGTCTACGTTTCTCAGCCCCTTTGTGGAACCATTTTTCTTTTTGAAATCTTCACAGCCACCAAACTCATGTCCAAAATCCACATCTACTCTGATGAGTTACAACAAAATACGATACTCATTAGTTTTGGGGATACGAGCGTAAATGAAGAATTCAAGAAAACAATTCGGTCATTTCGACCTTTACGGTGCAACATGGGGCAGTTTTACTCTGTAGAGAAATCAACGTCTCTCACTGTGCTGAAATTGATACAGGATCAAATAATTTCAATTTCATTGGCATTCTAGGAATTGGCAAAATGTTTTGCAGCTTCTGGTTCATCATTTCCAGTTTAATATTCTCAATGCATTTACTAGAATACACTTCATTCCCGCTACTTTATTATTCCCGTGTTGCCACGGTTTATTCAATTAATTAAAACTACAGACCAATTGCAACAATAGACTTGAAAAGATTGTATTAACATTCGATTTTTGAATCAAATTGAAAAGCAATTTTATTGTAAGTGTACAAAAGTTTTTACTCAAAGTCACATTGTATTTCCGACCCCATTTTTGTACAGATAACATCATCAAACCCAGCAGGATCTGGACAGCACGGAATTGTTTTATTTTGCATGCAATTGAAGCTTGGTGTTTGGACACGATCAGTGTCAAAACAGTGCTGGCATTTGCCTTTAATGCAGGCGTATGCTATACGTTGCAAATCATTATTGATGACTTCTTCTCCCTGACAGCATGGCTTAGATTCGTTTTCAGAGCAATTCTTACCCGGTACAATGCAGTCCACACAACCATAACCCTTGTCATCACCCTTAATATTACATTGACCGTATTCCGTCAGAGTATTGCGTGATCCACATTTGCAAAACTTCACAGAAATAACTCCTGAACAACGAAACTTAGCCTGGTACAAGTCAGTGCATAAGTTACCATTAGCAATGCAACGAAATTCAGAGTCGGAAAATTTTTGACATTTGATTTTCGGATCGCAACAGGCAATTGTTGGTTCATGAATCCCGCAAATTGAACCTTCTGGAGAACAGAAGTCGCATTTAGATTTCTTACATATCCCTTTCAGCTGGTTGTCAAAACGAACTGCTGTCGGGTCTCCAGCACTTATTTTTGATCTACCAGCACAGCATTGGGAACCTTCGGAGCAAGTAGAGTTCAAAAATCGACATTTCAAACATTTCCCAATTGTACAACCTCCGCGTCTGCCTGCAAAATAAAGAGTATTATCGTATCCCATCAATTTAATTTTCATTACTAATAGTGTCGTCAATATTGACTTCTGAACTAGAACTGCAAGTGTAACTTTCTTCACAGTCTCGACAGTCACAAGCGAGGTAATTCAGCGGCACTCCTTTTCTTGAAGAAGGTATAAAACTGCTACTAACTGCTGGACAAAACTTAAGGCTTGGCATACCACTATTGTCACCATAACTGTTGCAAGATCTGGAGGTGACTAATTCTACAAAAAGAATTTGTAAAATGGTCAGTAGCAAAATAAAATTATTCATTCTGACAACTTGTTGAAGAAACCAAATAACAGTGCAAAAAGAAAGTCGAAATTAAGATCAAACTATACAACGAAAAGGAACTTGATTGAGAATAGGAAATTATTAGTGAGGTAAATCGTCTAAAGGAATATTGAGAAGCCAATTTAATTTCATAAATGCTCGTCAGCGGAGTTCACGTCAATTTTTGAAAGGAAAGAGAGACATATGACCCCAATGAAACAGTTCCTGGTGCTGAAAATCCTCTCGATCCTTACTAATTTATCAAACCAATTGAACTCTCGAATTTCAAGGCATTTTGTGTTGTCAAAAGTCTGAATATAACTTCAACAACCTACAGCTACAGCACCTAGTCATGGTTTGACCGTTTAAGTCCTCACCATCTAGGGTCTCCAAATTGTTTCTATTTTAATAACATACTACAAGTCTAATTTCTTTTGAATTTTTATTTCTTTGACTACTTAAACTGCATACACTCGAACATAGTTAACAAGGAGTGAAGGGTTTGTCCACGATGGATACCAATCCGCTTTTTTATCCCAAAGGTTAAGTGCCGCGGTAGGCGATGTATTTAACCATGGTTTCTCACCGTTCAAATTGGTAATCCCATCAGGGAAAAAGTTTAGTCCACCCACAGCCAAGTTCAGAATGATGTAAAACTAAGGTCAAATGATCATTCATGAGAGCTACATTTCCATATAATTATGTAAAGTACCTCTTGGTCAAAGGGTGCCATTGTGTTTCCAGTGGTCCATGGATTGACAACGGTTGCAGGGAACCCACCCCTTTGCTGGACATTTATTATTGCTAAATCAAACTTCACAACAAATGGAATAAAATCAATTGAACTGTTTTAATGTCCTTTTACAGAATTTGAGGTAATGTTCAAATTAAACGTTAAATGGGTCAAATGTATAAATTCTTCAACATATTTCCTCCTCTTTCCTCTTGGATTTGTCAATATTATTTTGAATTCCAATAAACAAGAAATAACTGTTCAAACTGTTTGATTTTTATTCATAAAAACAATCAATTCAATTAAAACTCTGCTTCTCACTAACAGAAATTGTTTCCTATTGAGCTTTCATGTGGCTATTCAACTAAAGTTGTAACTTTTGCTGTTAATTTAATTTGGTGATGAGATGATGATGACCTAAAAGGTTAAACATGAGTTTGTCATTCGACTACAAAAGTCTTCTGTTTCAATTTATAAAATTTTCGACTAAAAATTCGTTTTTTAACCTAATTCTATAACTAATAAACGTTTTTACTACTCCCCAGTCATCCCTTAACTTTTGAAAATACACTGCAAACAATTAAATTCTAGTTAGGTACACCATTTCTCTAGATGTCTCCATCTTCCTTTCTTTTTTGGTCTTCTCTCCAATAGATTTTTGTCAATGACAAAATATATTAATTTAATTGTTAATGAATTAACAATCTAAAACATCCATTCGGTAGGACTTTGATTTAGACGGGGCCTTCATCCTCAAGGGCTCTTCCCCCATGTCATCACTCGTTTCTTCCGGCATTACATCACCCCTGTATGTCACCTGATCAAAGTAATTTAAACATTTAAATTGCAATTAATTCCAATTAATTGCAATTAACGTAAAGCAAATTAAGTGGGGTTTGTTAGCTGTAGCGTCTGCCACATTTATACAATGACGCACACAAGTCAGACAAGCAGAAAGTACGAAAAAATTACGTACGTAACTAATTTTTGATGGAAGGAATCCAAAGCAATTTAAGTCTTTGTGACCTTTTGACCTTCTGGGCTTTAGAGACGAAACTCTTCGGAAGTTATTCGTATTTTGTAACCTCGCGTTGGAGTCATGGGCAAGTACTGGATTGGATTCAGTCGACGAGATTTCTATCGTTAACCACAAACAATTAAGTTAAACTTTGACCTCTCGAGTTGAAGCTTAAGTTGATTTGGACTCAAAAGTTAACAGGCTTAAAAACAAAATAAAAATCCAAAAAGGGGGTTCAACACGTCAATCACAGTAAGGGTGACACACTTTAAGTTAAAACTAATTAAACATACTTTGTAACTTTAGAATATTACAAGTTATTGACCACAGACATTCAGACGAGGATTATTAGATTAATCTCACAAATTAGCTACTGCGGGTATTTTTACTAAATTAGTTTTTGTTAGTTTACTGTGGAAGGGAGTTCTAGGCTGCTTGATTGATGTGGTTGAATTGCGCATTCGCAGATGTTAGTAGCGATTACAAGCAGGTGATGGAGTGGACTTAGTTGCAGTGGGGTCACAGGGGTCACGGCATCATGGCAAACAACGCCGGTACCAGGGCCGATCCCTCCGTCCAAAGCTCACCTCATAGTCTTCCATCATTGGCCGTGTCGAGGCTGACGTGTCAATTCGTCTCATCGTTGTCGAAGTACTGCGAGGTCGACCACTCGGGGGAAGAATGTTGAAGACGTGCATGACCCAGATGATGATGATCGGAGCAACACTGGTTAGAACAAGGACAAGGGCAATGGCCATTGTCCACCCTGGATACTCACGTTTCTCCGTCTCGCCCTGTTATAACATCAATTACAATCAGAGGATCAAAGGTGACAGTTTTATCCATTTGACCTTTACCGTTAAACTATTCCATGCATCATATTCTGGGCTCTTTTTCAGTTTCTGAACAAAGGATCCAACGAGAAGTCCGGTGAGCATAATAGGCCCGATAAACCGCCAGCAAACTTGCCAGTACATTCCAGGGTAGATTCCGGTCATGTATTCAATATCCTGGGAAAACCTACAAGTAACAAAAATTAATTTAAAAACTTCCTAAAGTTAAAACTTTTTAGAACTGAATTGGTACCTTTCATGGCCGTAGACGTACATGATGGAGACTGTTTCCAGAAGGGCGATGACGACTAGTCCAGTTGTACTTGCGTAGCCGTCGAATAATGAAACCCAATACTCTCCAGCTCCCGTTACAAAGATCAAACCAACGACAAAGCAAATACCACAAATGGCACCTGTTACAAACCACAGCAAACAGTGGATTCAACCTTACAAATTAAGATCGGATTTCTCCCTTGTTCAAATTAACCTGTCAGAATTTCCTTCCGGATGTGACTAAAATACGACGTTTCAAAGACAGTTGAGACAACGCCTTCCATCGTTCCGATTTGAGATCCAATTCCCAGTGCGAGTAACATCATGAAGAAGATGATTGACCAAAAGGGTGAAATAGGGAGCTCAACAATGGCCTGTGTGGGAATGACAGAATGATTGATTTGTAATTGAAGGTCACAAGGTCATCATACCTGAGTGAAGACGACAAAGGCCAAGCCAGTTCCAGCTGCGGCTTCATTCAGCTCCCGTTCCAGACTGCAGTTTTTAAATCCTTCGGTGAGGTTCGTATGGACGTTGGTGGCCAGGAAACGGTCATATGCCTCGTCCGTGATGTCATGCATGTTACTGAATTCCGTCGAGACTTCGAGCATTTGTAACTTGTTACTGGTAAGGTAAACACAATAAAGAAGCCATTACATAAAGAAGCTTGACTAAGAATCTTATGTTGAATCCTTACAAGTTGACACACCGGTCGAAGATTGCAGTAGCCTTGAATCCGAGTACAGAGAAGATGACCGCAGAGGCGTAGATTGCAGTAACTGCATTTGTGCCAGTGATGAACAGGACATCATGGACACAATTGTTCTTTGGCTTATTGTAGCTTCCGAATGCAATCAGAGATCCAAATGCAAGTCCAAAGGAATAAAACACTTGAGTTGCAGCGTCCAACCAAACCTCAACTTCAACAAGTTTCTCCAACTAAAGAAAGGTCAGGGAAGGTCAATTGATGAAGTTGTGTGGAGATGGGCTGGAAATACCTTTGGAGTGTAGAGATGAAGTAACCCTGCCCCAGCACCTTTCAATGTTATCCCCCGGAAGAAGAATATCGTAAGCACCACGTATGGAAACAGAGCCGTGAAGTAAACAACCTTTAGAATTAATCGTAATTAATCACTAATTTGGCAAATTATAATTGAATTTACCTTTCCAGAGGATTGTATTCCTCTCATGATGATAAAGTAGATGACGACCCATGCCAGGAGGAGGCAGAGCAACATCCACCATTTGATCCCTCCAGTCTCATCAATGGAGGGGGAAATGTCCAGTGCTTGGCGATACCAGAAGTACGCAGTCTCAGAAGAGTTGCCACATTCAGCCACCGGGATTAGACTTCCGTTGACACCCGTAGGCTCAGACGGACATGTCGCCCAAGGGAGCTCCAACTTTAGAACAACGGACTAACCAATCAAAACCTGTGCCAGAAAGTGTCCATACCGTTCACCATGTTAACCAGAACCTTACCCGAAATGAATTAAAGAGGAAATAGAAACACCAGGTAATGATGACATTGTAGTAAAGTCCGACAAGGAAGGCGACAATTGTACTAGCAATCCCGATCCCTCCAATTGCCGGATGAATTGAACTCCAAGCCCCGAGTGAGCCAGTGCGCAGTCTCTGTCCAATTCCCAGTTCAATTAGTAACAATGGAGCACCTTCGAGGACTATCATCACAAGGAAGGGGATCAGGAACGCACCTAGAAAATAGAAACATAGCTTAATTAACGCCTGCTTTCTATTAATAATTCATTTGTTTTGATGTCAATGTCACGCTTCCTCGTTAACGCAATTTGAGCGAAAGGTTGAAATTATTAGATGAATGGCGTGTCGAGTGAGACATGCAAACCCCATTGTTTCCACGTAATCCACTGCGGTGAAAGTTATTTTCTTTTCTTGTGTGGGTGCTACAAGCACCCATCATGCCTATTTTAGTTCTACAGTTTTTATTAGCTCTAGTTGAATTGAATTCCAGTCGATAATGCCAATGCATTGGAATGTCTGGGGCTTCATCTCCTTAACTTGGCGCCAGTGACGCATTCTACAAAAAAGTGTCACTCTAATCATGTCCTGATGCAGCAGTACTTTGACTATGGCTGCAAAAGATAATTGTAATTGTGGATCATGAACTGGATCATGTTTCAAAACTTTCCGAATGAGAACCTTACAATACAATTAATCAAGTCCATTTGAAACACACAGAATCAGCATATTCTCATGGCCCACAGACGATTTTATCAAACCATAACCTAGTGTTAAAACTACCACCGAAGGGATCCAATGGATGTTGACATACACACAATGACAACAAAACCACTTATACATTCAAACCAAACACTTTTTCCAAATGGAAGATTTTTTTTTAGCCAAAAAACCGCAGCAGTTTGTTCGAAATTAACGTCAATTATCCTAAAGGGAAAACCCGGTCGATATCTTCTGGAACAATGCCATGTCGAATCCTGATTAAATTTAGTCTTTTGAAACACCGCTTATAACTACCATTAATCAAACTTTGATTTTCTGGTTCAGAAATTGTTCCCCTTTTCTTTTTCGTGACAGAAGGTAATGAAGAAAGTTTTTAAATCGCCTAAGGCCAGACTAGGACCGTAGTAGTAGTGAATTGGGATTGGAAGTCTTATTAAAGGGAATCCAAGGTCAATTGAAGTTCCATGGATGCCAATACAAAAGCGATAAAACGGAGAAAGTTTGGAAACGGAGAAAGCACCTAATTTATTTCCACCTCGTGACATTTTCATCTTTCTCCTTGAGAATTCTGAAATGAAAATGGGATCCACAAGGCCATCTAAAGGTACGACTGACTCCTCAAGGTGACACGACAAAATTGAACACCCACTGCCATGTTTACACAACAAAGGAACTGCGCAATTACAACAAAGTGGAAAAACTTTACAACCAAAACTGCCGACAGATTTCAAACCACATTAGACTCAAGGGGGAAATTTCCAGAGAAATCTCATTACTTTTAGAACAAAAGAAAATTTCAAGTTTCAAGAATATAAATTATTCCTTTTCCAAGTAAAGCGGTGTCTTTAGAATCCCAAGTTCTAATGGTTATTAAAAAATGAAGTGGAGGTGACTGCCCTTTAGAAATTTCCATCGCACTTTGTCCACTATTGCAAAAGATGAAGTGTCGCAATTGGTTGTAGTCAAAACAAAGCGACACTTACAGCTATGATTGACATTTTCAGCTGTAAGGAAGGAACGTAGTTGGTCTAGGTCATCACAAGCCAAATCTTAAATTAACTTGATGACAAAGTGTCAAAATGGAAAGATTCATTAACACGTCTTTCCTAGGAACTCTGACACCCAAAGGAAAGGTCAAGAACGTTGATCTTTACACAATCAATCTAATGAAGCGAAACACTCCAGCCTTATCACAAGGGGCTAAAATTAGCTAGAAAATGCCAGAAAATACCAGAAAATGCCATTTTGTCCACTTTTTCCATGTTTCTTTTAAAAATTCTAGAAAACCCATTTGAAAAACAGTCTAAATTCTAAATGTCCTAAATTTTTGTTTGAAAAAAAAAAGCTAGCTGTGGATCTCCTGCATTTCCTAGTAAGCAATCTGTTCCAGTGTCCTAATCTTTTATCCAATACATAACATTTGAATTTATAGAGTTGGATTATCAATGGAAATTTTTGTTCTGGAACGTTCCCTTTCGTTCTTGAGAGTCAACAGAGTTTTCGTGCGTCAAAGGACTGACATCAAAATTCCAAATTACATTTGAGAGATGGAAAAGTCTTGATTGAAAGTGATGGCTTGTGAAATTCCGATTTAAGAAAGAAGAAAAAAGAATAATTGGGACATTGGGAGTTAATTATTAAAAAATGAATTCATATTTCACGTGATTTCATTGGAAATGACCCTCTGCCCTCCTTGTTCTCCTCGTGTTCGTTTCTAATGCAAAATCCACTTTCCCCATCGACAAAAGAACCTCAGGATCCAAGAACTTTTCATAATTTAAAACCTGGAGATTCAGCTTTACAGTTTTTGTCCTTCAAAGCACCTAATTGGCATGTTTCGAAGTAACGATGATGTGCTCGTGCACTCGGGGTAACTAAAACTACCCGGTAGTGCAATCCTTGGATTCGTTGCCAAAATATTCTTGGACTGAGTCTTGTAGATTTGGCTGTTTGTAGTTTTGGCAGATGCTTAGGAGGAAATGAAATTCCTAAAGGAATCCCGTGATGTTGAATTTCTAAAAGTGAATCCAACTATCACACTTCCGCCTCAATCAATCTCAAATGCCGACATTCTTTAGTTTAAAAATAAGACAAAGGCCATCTTAAATGAATGGAAGTGTGGTGAAAACTTTCCGTTTTAGCCTTTAAAACCAAAGGACATTGGAGTTGTCTAGCGTGTTGTAAAATGGCGTTATCAGCAATTGTGGTTTCCTTTCCATTGGAGAGTAAATGTCCATGAACTACACAATTTTACGACTGGGGATTCAAAATCTGAGAAAATGAAAAATTGCAAATGTGTCATAAAAGTCTAATCTGAAGGTTCCAATTCATCAAAAAGCAGAAGCTAAGCAAATCATGAATTTTGCAAGTTCATGAAGAAGACTCGGATTTCAGAAAGTGAAGAAGATTTGAGATCTCTTGGGATTGGACTTTGCAAATGTCATAATTAGTTTAATTAAACTTTCTAGAGATTAATGAGCTCAGTCTCTCATGACCTTTCAACTTTATAAGCTCATCAAATTCACATTTCCATTACACCATCCACTATTGTCCACATAATGTCTCAACTTGCCCCCATCCATTTATAACAAAAGCGCCAAACTTTAAACCAATCCAGCGCCATTGACTCTAAATTGCCTTCTAATTCCTTTAAAATGGTAATAATTGGATAAAAAATTGTAAAATCTTACCGCCGCCATTTTGTTGGCATAGGTACGGAAACCGCCAAATGTTTCCGAGCCCGACCGAGTATCCGATGACACTGAGCATAAACTGTCTCTTGCTCTCCCATCCCTTGTTGCTTTCTGCCGGGTCATTGACCCCAAGGGGCACTCCGTTGACCGCGAAACAAGCTTCCGAAGGTATTTCCCTCATGGCGTTAGCATGGAGTCCGTTTGTAGTGAGACTCATGCTATTGTTCAGCCCGTCTTCTTCCACTTCCGTTGAGCTTGGCGTCGTCGTCGCAGTGTATGGATGCTTTGAATTATTTACATTAAGGTGGTGACTAGCTAAATTACTATTGTTCTTATTCTCCATTTAAAAGTGCCCTATACACATTGACACTCAAATAAAATACTAAATTCAATCGATTTCCTTTACAACGCACTTGCTTATAGTACAAAAGTTTGTTCTATTTGTTCTATATTTGGTTACTATGTCAAAGGTCTTTCCTTTCCAAAGTCTCAATGAAGAGTGACTACGATGGACTGGAGATGATTCAAAATTTCTGCAACTTTTCCGCACACTCTGTTAGAATGCATCGACCTTAGTAGTAGAAGAGGTGGAATTGAAATTGCCAGTGACTGTCTTCTAACCTTATTTAAACGTATGTACACAAAGTGTCTATCTTAGCTTCTTTGTGGCTTGTTTTGAGTCTAATGAATTGATAATAAGTTACCACACCGCCACGTCTAATTCTGGTTAAAACCAGACACTAATTCAAACTAGAATTTAAAATATTCTCCTAATTATGGTTTAAATTGGAGAAACTAAGTTTGTTTATTGTGAATTCCTTGGAGTCCTTTCACCGCGTGTGTCTCCGTTTTCTCTACAATTTTCCTTCCTTTCTCCTTTGACTACTCTGATCGACTTGCAAAGTTAAACTGGAGAGTTCAGTGCAAAAGCGCCTTCTCCGAGGAATGGAAACATTGCGGGGTTTTTTCGGGTGCCTGGCGCTTTGCAAAAAGTAGTAGGCTGATATACGTCGTGGTCTGCGTACGCATGGGCACCGGGGCAAGTATCGACCGGAAGCTCAGTGTGGGGAAGACGAAGGAATCTATTTTCTAACCAGGGCCTAAGCCTACTCTTCAAACCTTATGTGGTAAAACGGGGCCAGAAAGGCCTACGACAGAATAAAACTACGTCGCTGAAATCCACTAGACTAAGTTTAGCAACCGAAAAATAATTCGGGGAGATTCACATGGAGTCTCTCCAATCCCGTTTCATTTGAAGCCGTCTGGCACTGAAAATCAATTGGGCTACTATGAAAGAATACCTGAATGGGAATGGAAAAAAAACTTTTTGCGGGTGGTTGTGTAAATGTTTTGTATCGTGACGTTTTACTTTGTGAACTTTCCCCGTAGCCGGATGTATTGTAGTGCAAAAGCGGGGGTTAGTGTCTGATTATTCTTGTAAACAATCCACAATAGAAATGGCCAAAATAAACCTTTACGTGGGAACAAAAAGAATAAGAATTACAATAGGAAATTGTGTCATCCAGAGGGGCAGATGGTTTCAACTTTGCCCAGACGTTGTTTAACTTTTTCAGTTTGCAAAGTTTATTTCTGTTCAAAGGCTAAATGTTTTTTTACACCTCCGAGATGCACTCACATTTCCATTGCCAAAGGAATATGCATTACGTAATCCCTTTTGAGTCACCCACCCTCCCTCAAAGGAAGTTTTGCAAAATTACGTTTACAAAAGGTAGGAGTTGAAGGTAACTGGGTCAGGCGGGGCTTAGCTTTCACCGCGTAGTTACGATAATAATCTCACAATCGTCACACGCAACATGGCGGTGGTCTTTCCTATTTGGAAGATCATCCTTTAATAGCTCCTTCCTTTCCTCATCCGAAACAAGATAGGGAAAAGCTGGTAATGACACGAAGGCTTCTACGCCTTAGTCGCCTTAGAATAATTGGATACTTCCATTTAAAACATGGATGAATAAACACAGAAACTTTTGTCTTTTGAAAAGCTAAAGTGTCCACTTCAGAACAAAAGATTTCTACATCAATCTCTCCTTTCTTTAGAATTGGAGGAAAAGTTTTCGAAATTTCTAATCCAATTGAAATGTCAAAGTTCGTCTTAATGCAGTTGAAGAGGCTTCGTCATTTTCACGAGGTTCTCTTTTTCATTTCATTAGTTGACATTTAATTGGAATCAAAGGAACACCGCCTGCCTTCAGTTGAACGTAGTTGTGCATCTCTGCCTCCTATCAACCGCTGGAATCAGCTAACGACCTCAGCCAGACGTCAATGAATTAAAAGGAAAAAGGTCGAATCATATCGAGGTCATTTCCCTTGTGTGTGACAAGTGCCATTTCCATTGCCAATTATCTCACGAAAATTGGCGTAATTCTACCCTAACCCACAGAGGTCCAATTTCCCAATCCAGTTGAATCTAACATTCAAGCACGTGTCCTTCATTCCCTTTGCCTTTACGCAATTCAAAAGACCAAAATACCCACCCCCAAAAGGAATATTTTTCAAAAAATTCTTTGATTGGTTGGATTTGTATTCTGATTATAATTGGTTATATGTGGACTCATAAAAAGCAAAGTTAACGCATTATTTACAAGGAAAAGAAAACAATGGGTGGAAGGTGGAATTGACTAGACATATTGAATGAAGCACAAGAGAATGGAAAGTTACAGAATTCAAAGTATGGCGCAGTTAATAGAACATTAAACCCAACTAGAAAGAAACGTCGTTAAATTCCAAGGAATACCACGTAGTCAAGAACCCAATCAAATGGTGTGAAAAAGACAATAGGAATTCAGCCTTATTCACACTCAGCACTCTCCAAGTTTCTCAATGAAAATGAAATAAGCTTTTATTCGATGCTTTTTCCACTAGACGGGTTTGAATAATTAATTAAAATGGTTCAATTCCTACTTGAATTGTAGCATTTTAGAATGTGGATATCCTTGACATGTCAAATGTCAAGAGTGAATGACGGCTGTCAGTGAGTGACAAGTAACAAAAGAAAGCGACTTCTTACGTAATGTGTACCACGTGCCTAAATGAAGGAAACGCATATTATACATATTGAAAATGGAAGTGTAATTAGTAGTAAATCTAATAAACATCAAGGCTCTGAATCCAGAGTCTGAAGTTCAAAATAGAAATGTGGATGATATGGAATTGAATTCATTCATGGACTTTCTCTTTCCTTTCTCCGGAGGAAAAGCTAATGGCTTTATTATTATTCCTCATAATGAAACTAACCTAGAACAACTATTACCCGAATGTTCATTATTTATATAATACAGAGTCATACTTCTGAGAAGAAGAAGCCTTTCATGCTCCTTCTTTTGGAAGGAATGTTTCAATTATGGAGATATGGAGTGGCATTCTGGAATTTGTGTTGGAACTGAAGCTGGAATTGCATGTAGTGTAACATCTCAATTGACATTTTGTTGAAGCTGTAAAGGTAAAGTGGCTATAAAGATTGTCTTCTCTTTTAGCTGCAATGGAGTGGAGATTAGTCATGTCCAGCTATACAAAGCTCTCCAGCAAACTCCAGCAAAGCAGCAAACTCCTTCCAAAGCTCAAAAGGCTGAATATCTCCATTATCTGGAGAAAGGGTTTGATTAATTTGGCAAATCCCTTTTCCTTGGAGTCCCTCCAAGCGTATGTGCCTGATTGGAAAGGTTTCTTTCATATCAAATGAAAAATGGAGATTCCATTGAAGCCTTTTGAAGGTGATCAGAAGGTCAGCCCAGGGTCATATTCTTTGTGTGTGGAATCTGTGTATTTACCAACCGGGTGCGTCATCCCAATTCCTTCAAAGGAAGGTGCGGAGTTTATTGATTTCCCTGGTTCGTTGATGCCCTGATCGTGCAGACTTGAAGTTTAGGTTTTTTGGAGAAGGATGAAATGGCTTTTGGGCTAGGTCGGTTTTTCCTGAACTGGGAATTCCTCATGACTCCCAAGGATGTCTGGGAAATGCGCATTTTCTCTTGGAAAGGTCGACCCGGGTAGCACATGACTTTCTCCGTTGTTTCCTTTTTCTTTTGTTTCTGTCTGACGCAAGTGAGAAGTCCCGTGACATTCATTCAAGACACGACATTCTATCAAAGGAATTTTATTATAAGTGGAACATAAAGCTAAACATCTCAGCATACAATGGATGGATTCTATTAGAATTAATTTCAAAATGTAAGCAAAGTAGTGAGACATCTAATGGATGAAGGAAGGAAGGAAATGTTGGACTTGGTTCAAAACATTTGTGCTTATGAGGAGGTGCAGATTTCATTTGATCTTCCAAAAGACGCTTGAAGACGCTTTAATGACGGCATGGATTCAAGTATCTTTAAAAAGAATTTTTGGCAGAGATTCGCTCAAGATATTTTTAGTTTTTGTTTTCATTTCCTTCAGACTGTGGAAGAGTTGAGCGAAGCTTAAAGAAATCCTGGGGTTACTGATTTCTAGGAGTCTGTCGTGTCCAAGATTTTGGCGACTTGCTGTCGCTTTTTCTTCATTAGATTCACACCTTGTTGTTTTGGCAGAAGACAAAGGACCGCACGGTTTGTAAACGGTTAAGTCTATTCTGGGGATTTCTGAAGCCTCGGCTTGACGGGTAAGAAAAGAAACCGAACATAGTAGCAATTCGTATTTCCAAAAACACACAAGTCATCCCACTTAAATCAACAAAGTGAACAAAATCAAATACAAAAACATACGCTTTTAATAAACAAAATTCGAATTAGAAGGCCATAAAATGTGGTTCAATGTAAGCTTCAGTTGTTTTGCGCATGGCAAATTACTGCTGCATTTTAAAATTATAATTTCAGGAATATGAGAAGCACAGGATGAGGCAGAATCCGATTTTCACGACAAAGCAAATCGTCTGTGGTCGTCAAATGCCAACTTGGTTTTCACCAACACTCGTAACTTTTCAAATATTTTAAATTTTGGTCAAAAATCTTTCAATGTTGGACAAAATTTTTCAATTTTGGTCAAAATTTGATTAATTTTTTTCCAGATCAGCCAGTCCCGAGGATCGATTGGCTCTAGACAAGTTCCGGTGGCCCAGCCGGCGGCGGAAGACGAAGAATCCGAATACGAAGAAATTGATCAGCTCCGGAGTTACGCAAATATGAACCCAAATCAAAGCCCACGGCGTCCTTCTGGTGCTAATTGAATCCAATTTTTCTTTTATTAAAAATGTTTGTCTCCAGGTAATCTCACCTGTGCCCTTTGTGGGAATCTCAACCCACTCGTCCGATGTGAAATGTGCAACAATCAAATCTTCTGCGGTGCCTGCAACGACATGTTCCATCGTCATCCGAAACGTCACAGCCATCATCGAAAGGTAGCCTGCCCTTGCCCCTTGGGGCCTAATAAAGTTTTATTTTCATTTAGTTGCTGGAATCCTTTGAAAACCGCCCACCATTGCCTACAAAAGTCCACCCACATCCGGAAGAGCAATTGTTCCCAATACCTCCGCCTCGAAGGAACAAACTGATGCGATCTTCCAATTCATCGCCCACTCCGGGGAGATTTCCACTCAATCCGATTGGCAGCCTAAGGCGATTTATGGGCACTCAGGAACACATGGGTCAACGACCTCTACCTCCACCTCCGCAGAAAAGAAATGAACTCTTATCAAGACAATCATGTAAAAATACACCTAAAATTATACCCAAAATCTAAATTATTTCATTGAAAGGTCACAATGTATCAAGTCGTCAAATGGGACAACATCAACCCCTCGACCGTCGCCAGAGTGCTCCGTTTCCACAGTCTAGGCAACCACAAGGTCAAAGGTCAGGCTCAATTGGATCTTCCTACCAAGAGGAAAGCCCGTGGAATGGAATCCCTCTGACTGTAATGGAATTTGGATCAAGGCAGCAGCCGCATTCGAAATTCCAGCAGAAATATCATCTCGTAAGTTAAGTTTTTTCATTTCCGTTGAATCATTTTTGCGGAGAATATGGAGCTATTCAAAGTGGGTTTTTGCAAAATATATTCTGCATATGTCTTCCTGTCGGAGCAGAGGGGGAATATCGATCTGCCTGGTGGTACCTGAGAGACGGGAAAAAAACTTTTCCTTTTGGCTGAATCAAAGTCTCCAAGTTTAGCCATTCGTGTCAAATTGATTGCACAGTTGGTGCAAATTATGATAATACGGACGAGAAACCAGGATAGACAAGGGGAGGTAAAAATGATTTTTCTGTTTCCGTAGCCACCGAGTCGTGACAGTGGGTGGGAAGAAGAAGAGGATGAAGCACTGCCTCGGAATCAAAGAGCCTTCAGCGTTTCCGCTTGCAATCTCCAACATTTTCCGACTTCCGCTTCAGACGCTTCACATTTTGCTACGTTGACACGAAGAGGTTCAAAACCACCGGCGAGACCACCGCCACCAGTTCCACCTAGGGACTTTGCCCAGCCACAAAGACCCTACCCTGCCAATTCTGCGGTAGAACTGCAGTCTTTCCAACCTTGGGAGTCACATCAGTTTCAAGAGCATGAGCACCGCATCCCATCTGCAAGAGGGAGCATGCGCAGAGCCCCTTCTGTAGATGCATCAGTCCGCACTCAGCCTGCACTAAACTGGGCTCAATTCGACCAGAATCTGACCTCGTCTGAAATGAATTTAGAAGATTCTTGCAGAACGCCGAGGCAGCGGTTTGCTTCTTATGGAAACCAAGGAGAAGTTTTCCAGGAATTTCACAGGGCAGTGGCTGCTGCAGAAGCAAATGCAAAACATGTTCAGAAAAACCTCCCTTTGAGAAAACCATCGACACCTATGCCATCTCCAGTGCCAATTCAACCACCACCTGAAGCTGAATATTACTGTTCTAACAGCCCTTCTGAAGACAATGAAGGCATAGAGCTTGAGCGATTGGCTGAGAGTCCAGAAGGCCCTTGGGCCTGTGAGCATTGCACTTTCATTAATCCAAAATCAAGCAAAGTTTGTACCGTGTGCTGCAAGACTCCGGTCAAAGGTTACAAAGTGATGGCCGATCGAGAGAAGACGAATACAGTAAGGCGTCGTAATTCAAGGGAAGTGGATGAATTGATTGAGCATGAAATCCAAGCCCCTGTTGTCCAATCCAAGCTCAGTTTCTCCAATAGTTCTAGAGGAGTGGCACAAAAGATTAATTTGAGCGTTGAAAAGATCCGAAAACAAAAGACTGTTCCGTATGAAAGTGAATCTGAAAGCGAAGAATCGGATTCCAGTTCAAGCTCTGAGGATTTGATCACAGAGAAGCATCGATCCTTGGTCAGGGAAAGCAAAACGAATCCAAAGAAAGGTACAAATCTACTCTTTCATTAAACATTAAAACTAATTAACTTTTCAGATGAAGGCAATCGGGCCTCAAGCCTCACTAGGAATACTAAAGGGAACAAACCAATTACAAAGCCTCAAATGGTCGATAGTTCTACAGGAGAAATGCCAAAAATAAATTCAAAACTAAACGATCACAAAGCAAATGCAAATACTACAAAAGCGGCCGTTGATACAAAAAGATCAACCGGTACTTCACCACCACCACAAGAAATTTCAACTCAGGTACCTTTGTGGCTTTCAATTTTTAATTTTTAAAAAACTTCTTTTTTGCAGACCTATGAGGAACTCCCGAATCAGAAACTAAGGCAGAAATCAGTTTCCAAAACTTCCCTCCAGTCGTCGCTTCAGTCGAGAGAATCGAGTCCTCCACGGGTGGTTGAAATGTCAGAAAAGGCTTTGCGCTATGCCCGTAGAGCACAACAGCAGTCACAGCTCAAGCGAAGCATGTCAACGCATTTGACCCATTCTGGGAATACGTCGAATGACTCATGGGGAGGTCATAGGCCACCACATGAAGGTCGATATTTGTACCGATCGTCCAGTAGACAATCACTCGCAAGTGACACAAGGGTCAGACAACAAACCCAATTACTTGACTTGTGCTTACATTCTTTTTTATTAGAGTTTGCCAGTATCTGGTCCTCCTTCGCGCAACAGCAGTCCACCACCACGTGGTCGTTACATTGACGATCACAAACGTTTTGGAGGTCCAGAATGGGATGGATTTCCATCACCTGCAGATTACTTTGCTTCCATTGAAGACTTGGTGGCAAGAAAACGGAAAGAAAATGCAAAATCTCAGGAGTTTGAACTGTCAAGACTTCTTAGGGTAAGTAATTTAAAACTTCAAAACTTTTTCAGTTCAAAACTGTCATTTTAGGAAGCTGAAGACTTGAATTATACTCCGGAAGATTTGCAAGTTGCTCTGCGCATGTGTGGTGGCGATAGGAATCCTGTGAAATGGCTTGAAGTGAGCAATGTTTAACTTGTGAAATCGAAGTTTAATTTTTTATTTTATTAGGATAATTGGGCAAATATGGTTGAGACTGTGCAGATGCTGGCTACAAAATATGGGCGAGACAAAGGTCAAGAGTTCAACGAAGTGGGTACAATTTCTACCCCAGAGGCTAAGGAAGCGTTACGCCTGCACAAAGGCAATGTCTGGGCAGCTGTTACCGAGTGTGTGGAACAGAGACGAAAAAAGGTTAAAAACCGTGCGCTTTTGAAATTGAATCGTGGGAATGTTCTCAATGGGCTCAATTTATAATTAACTTTTTAGTATCTGGAGCTCCAGTCCCGTGGTACTTTCCTCCGTGAGGACGTTCTGACTGCATTGACTGCGAACCAAGGGAGCCTTGATGCGGCCTACGTGGAGCTTTCAAAGGCCCAGCTGAAGCCTTTCCTTATGAGAATCTGGGGCCCACCAAGTGGTAAAGATAACGAATCCATCCCTCCACCACGTCAGCCAAGTCCTGAAGCACTGCCTTTATCAAGTACTCTTCCAATGGAGCTACCACAAGCACTTAAGGATGATATCCATCCACTGACTAATAATTCAACAACAGCTGCACATCCATCCACTCTAGAAATCCAACCAACTCCTTCAGACGAAGGACAAATGAAGACTGACATTGAAGGTACTTAAACTCTTTATAAACTATTCAAGTGTGACATGATTTATCATTTTAGAAGAGACTTTCTACGACCTTGAACCACTTAGGAGTGCTCAATCCTTCTCTGACGGGGACGAAGTAGAACTGGATTTGGACGAATCAGAAGCACATGTGAGTGCATTCATTCAGAACTTTGAAATACCACCACCATCGCCTGTTCAGGCAAGGGCTGCTTCTACTACTCCAATTGTGACACCTGATGACATCCCTCTGGAGGTTGAGGTGACCCAAGTAACCACAACTACTACACCAATCACAAGGTCAGGTTTAAGCGCAGTTGAAATGGGTGTGATACTTGATGAAACCAACAACGAATCATCACCTGAAGCAATCGCTAGTCTGACCAAGGCAGTGAGTGTCATTGCAGGGAAACTTGGATTGATACTGCAGCATCAACAGGGACAGAATAGCACCTTGGATGTAGGGACTAGAGGATTAAACGAAATTGGAAAAGTTGAAGGGGGTGATGGAGGAGGTATTGAAGTTGTCACTGTGGCTGAGATCCTTACAACTGAGTCAACACTTGAAGGGGGTGATGGAGGGGCTATTGAAGTTGTCACTGTGGCTGAGATCCTTACAACTGAGTCAACACCCTGTCCTCTCAACACCGTGGGAAAGCAAGACACCGGAAACAACGACGTCCTAAAGGAAATTTACCGAGATGAACTTGAGGCTTTGACGAAGCTCGTTCTCTCTGATGATCCTGGGAACACGGCAACCGTTAATCCCAAAACTTTCCCTTTATCGTCAGGACCTCAAGGTCAAAGTGTAGCAACGGCGTCGCCAGGATCAGGGAAAAGTACGTCAAGTCGAATCTACGAAGTTCTTGGAAGTTTCGCTGGGTCCTTCTTGGGAACTGGGAATTATTCAAAAGTGGATCTAAAATCAAGTCATGACTATGAAACAGTGACAGTCTCCAATGGAACCATCCTGGAAATGACACCGCACAAAGGACACTTCCACGAAACAATTTCCACCGATTCTATTCCAAATTCAACCAAATTACAGGACACGGATTCTCAGGAATGTTTTGGAACCCATTCAGCCCCGCACGAGCCTCAGTTGTCTCTGAATGGAGAAGAAATGAATCATAATGGATCGGTAGAGGATCTAGAAAAACAAGCAATTGAAGATGTAATTGAGGATGAAATTGAGAATTCAGAAGTTCAAAGTGAGAGTGACAGCGGTGAGGATGAAAGCAATGGGGATGAGGAGTACAGCAGTGAAGAAGATGATGACGAGAATGTAATTAACAATGCCATTACCAATGCAATGAAGTTTTTCAACGAGGATCCAAATAATGGGGATGAAGGAAAACAGGAAAGTTCAGCAGAACTCGAAATAAATCCAAGGAAAGTAAGTTAAGGATTCATTCAAAAAAGAATGTTCCTGATTTGTTTTATTTTGAAGGTTGAGCGTTGACAACTTGGTGAGATCGGGTCGTGTCAATTCCATCGACAAGGCAGAGCTGGCGTTGCAACTTGTAGACATGAACTTTAGCGAGGACGATTCCATTTATGCTGCGAATGAATGCTCATCACTCTACAGCGCTATCAGTTTCCTACAGCAGGAGTGTCTTTTATGTTCTGGAAAGTTCAGTGCCAAGCAGGTAATAAGACACACGTCATGCAAGAAACGTAGAAATCTCTTCACTTTTAACGGTTTCCTTCCTTCCTTGATCCCCCAGTGCCCCAGTGTGTCAATATTTGTGATCCAATTTCATAGATTTCTGTTCTGGATATAAAACTCTCTCCACGTGTCATGAAGATCTAAAGCTTCTTATCCTCAGCCTACATAAAAACTAATTCTAGAACACCATGGTTTATGGAATTCTTTGTTTTTGCAGATGGTTTCAATGCTCCGTTGTAAACATTGTTGCTGTAGAGTTTGTGCCTCTGAATATTTCATGGTGCAGATCCGTGACAACTCAATAATTGAAGCGACATGTCCATTCTGCAAAGAACCTTCAAACCTAAATGACGACGATTTGGACCAATCTTCAGACTATTTCAGCCAGTTGGAAATTCTACTGAAGGATCTTCTAAGTGAACATTGGCATGAAATGTTTGGAAGAAAACTTAGGGATTGGACGCTTGCAAAAACACCCAATTTCAAATGGTGCTCGAAGGTAGTTGAAAAACAAATTTTGTGTTTAAAAACTAAACAATTCTTTTGCAGTGTTCTTCAGGGTTCATAACAGAACCCTTGCAAGTCCATCTCGTCTGCCCAGACTGCAATGCCGTCACATGCGCCATCTGTCTCGAACCGGTAAAGAAAGGTTTAGCTGGGGATATTGATTTTAATTCTTTTCATTTAATTTTGTTGGAAATTCTACTGAAGGATCTTCTAAGTGAACATTGGCATGAAATGTTTGGAAGAAAACTTAGGGATTGGACACTTGCAAAAACACCCAATTTCAAATGGTGCTCGAAGGTATTTCAAAAAAACATTTTGTGTTTAAAAACTAAATAATTCTTTTGTATAGTGTTCTTCAGGGTTCATAACAGAACCCTTGCAAGTCCATCTCGTCTGTCCAGACTGCAATGCCGTCACATGCGCCATCTGTCTCGAACCGGTAAAGAAAGGTTTAGCTGGGGATATTGATTTTAATTCTTTTCATTTAATTTGGGTTTTCAGTGGGATAAATTCAACCATGAACATCGACATGAGATTCGGAAGCAGGTCTTTTGTGATGAAGAAACTCTTCCTACTTCTGTTGTTGAATATTTGAATGAAAACAAGATCGAGTGTCCGAGATGTCATTTGAAGTTTGCATTGGCAAGAGGTGGCTGCATGCACCTCACTTGTTCCCAATGTCGATACGAATTCTGCTCCTGTTGCTCCGCCCCATTTGCAATGGGGTTGAGATGCAAAGAGAATTCTGCATTCTGTGGGAAGCTGGGACTCCATGCTCATCACCCGAGGAACTGCCTCTTCTACTTGCGTGATAAAGAACCAACACTACTCTCACAGCTACTAAATGTAATAATAAATGTAAGTTCAACTTAACATTCCTAATCTGAGTTTGAGTTAGGAAGCAAAGGTCAAGTTCATCGGAAGTCCTGATAGTCCTGGAAAGAGGAATGAAGCTGATCCTCCAGTGAAGATCCCCAAGTGCCTGGTCTCGCTTCAAAAGGAAACTGATGAGGGACTGTTGGATGACCTTTGCGGTCAGGAAGTTTCCAAGGAATGCGCAGAAGTGTGTCAGTGAGTGCAGGAAGGGGATCAAGGAATGGGAATTTTGTACTAACTAATTTTATTTCAGTGTCCACTACGTTGAGTATTTGGGACTGCTCATTTGGGAACATCAATTGGATCCAATTCCAGTCCTGAGCAATGACGATTTGGAAACAATTGTGAGGAGAGCATGCAAGAGATTGCCACCACGTTCATACGGAACTACAGACACGGAATACCGACCACTTCTTCTAAAGGTGAAAGGGAATTGGAGGGTTTTATTCAAATCTAAATCTTTTAAATTCCAATTGCAGGTCCTTGAAGATGAAATACCACTCCTACTTTGAGCCATTTGGATACTTGTCTTATGTTAGGTAAAGAAGTACCGATACTTCTTTACCTAAATTAAAATATTTCTGAATATTACACGATAAGAATATGAAATAAACTCTTGTGGCTTTATAAAAGATTTAAAAGTATAAAAGAAATTGAAGAATTGAACTCTGACCTATAAAGTTTTAAGTCTTTGTTTCGATTGGAGGATGGAGCTCCGAATGACTCAAATTATATTAAAAATTCAGTCCAATTTATTGTATTGATTGGCAATAAAACGCTTCTCCCTAACACACTTACGGAAAACCTTTTTGTTTTTTGGGAGTCCTGAATTAAACATTACGAATTGGCAGAGTAGCCACTTTTTCCATCTTAATGTTTGATGTTAATGGCATATCGATTGAATTATGTTAAATATTTACATTCTATAGGATGGAAAAGAACCGAGTTTGAATTAAATAATTTACATGGAGGCTGATTCGTGTATTAGAGCACACGTTTAAAGCACTTTATTTATTTAGCTTATAAAAGCCTTTAACTTCGCAGCGGACATCAAATGACACCGCCAACTCACAAGGTGAACAAGCAACTGAAACAATAAAATGGAGAACTCAATGGAGTCGGTCGTCGCTAAATTCGGAATTCCAATGCTGGAATCTTTATTGGATCCATCTGTCTCTGTGTTGGATTTCTACCAGCAGATGTTTGGCTACACTTGGACCTTCCCGGTGGAATGGCATCCTGAAACTCAACGTTTCAGTCTCCATACTCGCCTAAGGGAGAGCAAATTATGGCACTTTATGACCATCTTCGTAGTAGGCTGCGCAGGAGTGGGTTCTTGCTTCCTCGTCCTTCTGCGCGAACTCATGCTTGGAAGTAATCCACTCTCTCCATCTATTGCAGCTACGTTAGCCATTTTATTCATGGGCTTACTTGGAATCTACGGGCTTTACAGTAGCTTCATTTTTTCAAAATACTCAGCGGATATGGTGAGCGTCATTCACAAGTTGAGTGTGTTGAACAAGAGTCCAGGTAAGAACTTCCATTTGTAAAATACACTCCTCGTGTGTATTAATTCAAGTTGTGTCCTCAGGGGGTTTGACAATCAAATGGCAGCCATTCATCAAAATAATCTTAGCATATGCAGCAGTTTTGCCATACGTGCTTCCTGCTGGAGGAATTTTTGGATCCCTCGACCCCTTTAAATATTCATTCAGAATCCTATTTCCAAACATTTGGGATGACGTATGGAGCTACAGGTACTTGGTTGCAATGGGAATTCGAATCTTTTTTGCCCTCGGCTGTTGTACATCTGTCGCTCGATTGGTAATGCTCCAAGGCCTTCTAGTATTTACATTCCTTGGCCAAGTTTTAAGCTACCTTGAGGATTTACAGAGGGACCTAACTGCCTCAAAAAAGCTTAACGTTTCTCACTGCTTTGGTTTCAAATGTATGCAAATTTGTTTCAATTTTTCAAACAGTTTCTCCAGTAACACTGTTCTTAGCTACATGATTTTAGTCTTTGTGTTACTATTTGGAACAGATGCTGGGTGTGTCTGTTTCTACTCCATCTTGCCCATGGCACTTACAGCAGCCTTATTTGTAATGTCAATTATGATAAAGTTAGCAGTAATTTTCCTCATTGGGCCCATGGTAACCATCGCCTATGAACATTCTCTCTCTCTACTGCATGACATGAAAGCACTTGCGCCACTTAAGAATGAACTCCGCCCTTACTTACGTCACCTGAAACCATTAATGTTAAAAGCCTCATTTGGATCTTCAGAGTTGCTTCATATCAAAAAGGAAACTTTTTGTGAATACAGCTACCACGTGGTGAACTACACGATTGACATAATACTCTCGATCAAAGCATGGACGGGCTAAATAAGAAATTAAGGATTATGTCATGGATGTCAAGGATATAATCATATTCGCAACCAGCAATAAAAGCAACAGGTAACCTTAATCCAATTCCTTGTTGCACTTCATTCATTGTTGCTGTTATTTTAGTGTTATCCCTTCGTTCATGGTCTAATTTAATGAAATAGTCTTAAGTAATTAGTCTAGACTAGTTAAACTAGTCTTAAGTTACAGTAATAATACGTAAGAAAAACTACGTTAGCAGTGTGCTCTTCTGTTTTATTAAGAATTAAGCTACTTTATGGGAATGCTCTGTCTGTC
>VNWY01000866.1:0-26140 GCA_009869845.1 Pseudachorutes palmiensis | reverse complement strand
CATCCCTGTGTAAAAGCAAAAACAAGAAACTTTTATATATTTCTAATTCAAATGGACGTAATTAGTTTACCTATACGTTTCCACTAGCACATTAAAGTCTGGAACATGTATTGGGTATGAAAACTCCGAGTATGGTAGTTGAGTAGAAGAAGCAACAGCCTTGGGTATTTCTGTCTTAGTTGAAACTGGGAAGGTTCTGGGTAGCAAGGGATTTCGCTTGACACCGGGCTTCCTCTCCAACTTGACCCTTGACTTGCTCTCCACCTTGACACTAGACTCGCTCCCTAGCTCGTTGAACAGTTTACATTTTGGCGAACGGTTGTACCACAGCACCACTACAATTAATAGACCAATTACAATTAAGTACGGTTTGGAACGTACTTTTCTCCAGAGAATAGCCAATGCTTTGGTCGCGTATTTGTTCCTCATCTTGATTGGCTGACAATTTCAACAGGGTCGACGTCCTTGTTCTTGTGGATTGTTGACTTGCGTTCATTGTTTGTTTCCTGCTAGGAATTTTGGATTTCCAGAGGGATGGTACGAAAGGGCCCTAAGCGCTCACGCCTGGGGCAAAATCTCGAATTCCTCACAGCACACTCTGGCCGAGTTTTTGGATTTAATGACATTTGTTTCAAGTTAATTTAAACGTACGGCTTTTCAGCGTTAATTATTCAATTTATATTTTACTTGATATAGCCATTAAACTCACAATTTCAGTATGAGTGATATTAGAATTATTCAGCTTTAGAAGAAGACAACTAACAATTTGTTTTAACAACTGCGAGAGTATCCTTTGAATATTATCATTATGGTTTTGTGTTAAGAGTTAACGTTTAATAGTTTTGAACATAAATGCTTTTTAACAGTCATTTGAAAGAATATTAAACTGGAGGGAAATTCTAATGTTAAATTCCTAACGGTTAATTCAGATCGTTCACTTTGGTCATCACATTTGTGAACCCATACTCACGTCAAAGGTCCATAATACCTTTTAAATAGGTTATGAATTCTTTACATTTTCTCTTTCGATTTGTCACAGGTTTCTGAAAGGAAAGACTAGAAGAAAAACAACATGCGCATGCTCTGTTAAACATTTCCAAGTGTTTTTTGAATAAACCAAAGCTCCCTGAGATCCTCTGGTGTGTAATCATGACTTGCGATTAGATGTTTGTAATCGTCAGAGTAGTAACTCCTCCGTCCTCGATTCATTTCAAATGACTTGCAATTGAAAGGCTCGATACCCATTTTCTTGGCGATGATTGCTAAGTAGATGTCGTCGAAGCGGAACTTCTTTGTGAACAATGAGCCAAAGTAGAAGTCAGTCACCACAGGCTTGGACATGACCATTGCTCCAGCCGGTATATACGGCGGGTAGTGGTCATACGCGTACTCGTCCAATGACACGAACCACTTGTTACCTACAAATTAGCTGCGTTTTAGTATTGTTTCAGATTTCATTACAAATGAATAAGTAAATCTACACGTACCAATTTTATGGCGTAATGGAGGCACAAAGTAAACATTTCCAGCAAAGAGTTTAGCATCCTCGGCCAAGTCAATGTCGAAATCTTCCGGATCGTTCTTCAAATCAGGACTTTTCTTGCTCTCGCCACCTCCGACTTTGTCCTTTGAACTCAACATATTCAGAATGAGGGATTGGCGTTTTCCATTCTTTTTCCGCTCTTGGACCTCGTCTTCTTGGCGTTTCTTTTCTTCAGCCTCTTTCAATTTTTCCCAGTACATGGGATATTCGGCCGGATTCCGAACAAACTTTAACAAATTCTTGATGCTGACGTACATATCGTCATCTACAAAGAATGCGAATCTGTAGTTGGGACATGTTTCAACCAACCACCGGATCCCAAGGAGAGTCTTCAACGTGTTGTTGTAGTAAGTGTCCCTAAAATCTGCTTGCACAATGTCTTTGTACTTTCCATTCTCCGCTGTAATTGTGTAAGCGATTGGTCTCAATTTTCCATCCAACGCAGTCGTCAGTTCCTTTGGATTTCCTACACGGCCAAGGATAAATACAGTCTTGATGGAAACGTCTGCAAAGCGACGTGGATTGCCCCTGTCAAATCAAAACAAAATTAACTTTAAATCCCCAAAAAACACTATAGACTCAAGAACACCTCAACCTCCTTGATCCAACTTACCAAGTGGCACGGATAGCTGCTCGTTTCTTAAAATTAATACCGGCAGATTTAACTATAACTATAAGCCGAAATTCAGGACCTCCACACCCATCTTCAGCAGTCAGGAGGAAGCTAATGTTCCTATGAAACGTATTTATCGGTTCAATCGGGACCTTTTCATTATTTCTGAAAGTTCCAAGAAAAAAGTCAATTACAAATTCCTCATTTAGCATGAGACAAAGTGTTGAGATGACATGGCTTTACCTATATTTGTCCACTACTTCTGGAAAGTCTGGAAGATCTATTGGATATGAGAACTCGGAGTATGCCAATTCAAATGGATGTCGTAGAACACCTGAGCCATCAATCACAAGTATGAGTATTCCAAATCCAAGGAAGTATGCAAGTAGTCTTCTCCAGAGACGATTGAGTACGTGTCTGAGGTACAATTTGAGCAAGTTCCAGGACATCATGAGTTCTCTAAATGACAACCTGGACAGGTCAACGTCCTTCTTCATGTGGATTGGCGATACCTGGAACAGTTGGTTGATTTAATTTGATGATTAATGGAATGTACCGGAGGAAGCATGTGTGGAATAAATAGGAAGAAACGGCTCCAATCACACGCTAATTTCAGCCTAGATTATCATCTTAATTGTAATTTCAACAAATTAAACTGCAAATTGCACTACTCAACAATTAATTGTTGGACTTATACGGCTAAAAAATTAAAAAGTTTTTATCTTTGAGGAAAAAGTTTACGCAAAGAAACTACTCCCCAAGGTCACGTGAAGCACCAAAGGGAGAAAGCTCCGTTTCAGTATTTAAAACAAAAGAACATAACCAAAAAATTGGATTTTTTAGTAAAATTTTTAAGAAAAATTATTATAGAAAAAATCTTAATTTTGATATACTGTGTAATTAAATCTTACCACCATTCGGAATTGTTGTGTAGATCGCAAGAGAAAATTAAATTACGGGTTAGCGTGACTTTCACCGGCAATTTGTTAGCGTGCGTTAGTCACTTTACGTTAACTTGTTACTCGAAACTTATTTTTAATTTTTCTAAATTATAACTGCATCTAGCTTACAGCTAATGCTGATTAACAATAATTATTGAGCCTTTCATGTCCCTGTAACTTTAATAAGTCTTCCGTTTTAAAAATCTGGGTGTAATATAAATGGAACAGTAGTTTGTAAATTCCCAAAATGGCCAGTCTACTGGTATTGATTCTTAGGATTCTAGCATTATGTATTATACAAAACAATTTATTTTGTGAAACGTGGAAAGGGGATTACTTTATGAATAAGTGATGAGAAAACTACCATGTCAGGCATTCCATGGCGTCTATCACATCATATACGGCAGTCAATAGTAAACTGAAACCCAAAAAACTTAACGAAGGTGGATCGATTTTGATAAAGTTTTGCGCAAGTTTAATGATGGGTTAAATGTATTCATTATTGGTTAAAATATGGTATATTTTGACCCAAGAATGTCAAGTTGACCTTGAAAAGCCAAAAGCCGTAATGCTTATTTCCAACTTCGAAACATGAGGCTTATAAACACGAATAATAAACGCTACTTTATGATTTTATGATGATAATTAATCGAAAAATCTGGACGGTTGAAGTGTTTTACAGGTGTGTGTAAACGCTTTAACAAGCATCCAGAATCGAGATGAATACAGTTGATTTTGCAGTAAAAAACTTGATTCCTCAGGTCTCGGATTAAATCCCTTCCCATTGTTTCCAACTGGCCAATAATCGGACAAAGTTCTACAATTTTTACTTTATCTGATTTCTAAAATGAATTCATATTTGTAATGCTAACGAACTACAACGGATATGATATGATGACGGAAATATGAATAAGAAATTCGATCCAATTGAGCCTCAATGAAAACAAGAACCGTGAAGTTAAACTAACGGAGCAGCATTGGAATCAATAAGACAAAAACTTTAATAGGCTTCATCCAGCAATTGGATGCTAATGAAAGCTTGCTTTATTTATGCTCTGATTGAAACCACCACACGTGCATGGCATTTTGTCTATTCAATATTTCATGGCGATTACAGTAGACTTCCGCACTAAACAAGAAGAAATGCAAGCTTCCTATAGCTCTACAAATAGGAAAATAGCCAAATTATTTACGGAATAACCATTCCACACATTAGAAACAATGATAGCCGCTTTTCACCGTTTTTCTCGCCATTTTGAGCCTAACCTTACTTTTTGCTAATTATTATAATCTTAGAACGAAAAAGCAACAAGCCTACGCTCGTTCTCTATTTTTACCGTAACGAACCGTTACTTTTAGCAGTAACTATTTAATCCATGCTAATTCATTTACATTGAATTTAATTTCCAGCTAAGTTTTAGTTGCGCTTCATTTACTTTATCTTCCATTGAGACTTTGAACACCTATAAATTAATATAAGTTATAAATTATTTCTTATTAGAGATTAGGTTAAGAATTTAGCGCCTTTAGCGTAAGGTTTTAGGTTATGAATTTAACGCCCTTTGGACAAGGGTTAGGTCAAAATTGCTTCCTGTTTACGAGAATAATTGCCATAAATGTTCATTTGAGGTAAAAATTAATTTATAGTTAAGGGTAAGGACAGATTATAGGTTATGGATTTCGGATTTTATTCATATAACCCGATATAACTTCTGGCAGGGTATTTTATAAATATTTTAGAAAAGGTTAATTTTAAAATAATTATAAAATTAAAAATTAAAAACCTTAATAATTAAGGTTTTAGGTTATGAATTTTACTATTTTACTAGAACTAAACTAAGCTCCCTCTGGATACCTACAAGGGAATAAAATGGTCAAAAACAGTTTCATTTTTAAAGGGAAAGTTGTAATAAATGTTAATTAATAATTAAATAAATAGTTTAATGTACTTTAATGTAATATTGTGCGCCTGCGCGTGTCCGTGTTAAGTGTAACCTGTTTATTTCCCATGGCACTTCCCCTTGTGTTGGGTGCATTGGCCCCTCGTTCGACTGTGGCAGGGAGGCATTGACCCATCTCTCCCTCTCGTCATAACCAGGCCTCTCGTGCCCAAAATACAAGAGGAACTGCACAAAAACAGACGGGATAAAGTATACTTCATCACAACAAGAAAGTGACAACTGGGGTCACACAGTCCCGGGTCAACAGCATCACTCCTTAAGGACCAAGACACTACTCTCGTATTAAACACACAAAGGGTACAGACACTTATCGATTTTCTCTATTTACAAATATACAACACTCACTCTGTCCTACTTTCATATACACACGCACTCCTTACAAGACTACTCCCTTCTTACAAATTATACCAACAAAAGTGCCAAAAACTACAATTAACTACCAACTGTCGTTATTCTACAGGTGACTTTCCTCACAGCTGATGACGAGGAGGAAGTACATGCAAAAGAGTGCTAAGGGATTTGGTCTGAGGTCATTAACCTTAACTTACACAGCTGATTGTACTCACAAGTCTTTACCCTGTTGTGTCATCCACTTCAGCGGTTGGTTGCAGTAAATTCAACTGTGCAGAATAAGGTAAGGATATGGATACGAATATTCACCAAGGATCAAATGTCAATTAAGTTTTGATTTATAATATAAGGAGTCTTTTATTTTAGGTATAGCCAGGAATAAGGTTTATGGGAACCAAAGGAACAGCCACACACGTGAGATTGTAGTTTGATCTGCAATAAGCGATACAGCGAATCCATTTTCAGCGTTGAAGTCAAGGGTTAAAGACTAATAAGAAACACCTAATAAGAAAGGGAGATGAGAGACTCATCAGGAGACATAAAACTGTATTGAGATTGTTTACAAGAATTTATAATGACTTTCCAGGTCAAGATCAAAGCTATCAATTTCATTGTTGTGATGTTACGATGCATTTAACTAGGCCAGTAAGGAAGTTAATTGTTTTCAAAGTTAAAGTCTATAAATATAGGAAAAAGTGTTTACAAACAGTACTTCATTCATTTTTTAAAGGCCACGTCACAATATTTTTGATTACTTGCATTTATCAGCGATTAGAGAAAAAGGGTCATTCCATACAAATGCTTTCACAGGTCTTTAATTCTTTTTTTTTCTGATTTACAGGGAGTTCCAGTTGGGTCAACATTACAAGTTCGTTTAAAACCCAAATTCCAGCATCGAAAATCTACTTAACTTTTCTCACATTGCGGGTGGAGTGACATTTTGAAGTGACCATCATGTGAAAGACCGAACGTCGGCGCTGCTGTGTGGTGTCATCTTATTACCCGAAAGTTTAAGAGGGCAATTCCGCCTGTATTCTTTGAGTCGACGCTGCAATCAATACCTGTGTTCACAACGGAGGTCACGGAGGTCAAAACGGAGGAAGTCGACGACGACGTCATGGACGATTATTCCGACTCCAGTAAGTGAATGAAATTCCTCTCGCTTAGATCTTAATTCGTTACAAGAGTAGTTTACGCTTCTATTTTATCTGACCCTGGTCATCATTGGCAAAAGTTTCATTTTCTATTGACAGTCTTGAGGAGGAGGCCATTTTAAAGTCATTCGCAGTAGGTCGAATAAGTTAATTTGGGAGCAGAGTTTAAATGGTTTGCGGTTTGTCCTCATCTGATAAGAGCTAAGAATTAATTCCTTGTTATATTGTCACAACTCGTGCATTATGCGGTTTAGCAGTGTTAGCATTCGGTTGAAGTCCATACTTCCGCTGTCCATAGATTTTCTTCCTTATAAACAAGACTTTCGTGATATAGGCTTTAGAAGCTTTAAACTTTTAGAGGTCACAGACCCAACATTACTTTTGTACAACCAGGAAAGCATCAACGTAACCAATCTGGCATTCGTATATAAGTCACTAATGCAGGTTATTATAGAGGCCTTGCATTCCTTTTTTCTTCATTATTTAGACCGTTTTAGAAATCAAAATTAGAAAGACCTCGGAGAACAATTTCCTTGTTCCTGATTGGCCATTATGGTTTTAGGTTATTAGGGGTTTTATTATAAACTGATGGGATTTTAGGATCAAAATTGAAATTCTTGATCTTTACAACAGGATAAAAATAGCCACTTTATTCCTTATATTGATTTCAATGACATGGTTCATGGTTATAATCCTGGAAATGTGCTGACTCTGTTTAATCAAATGCAATTTGTGATTACTCAATTTCTCAAGGAGTGTTGGATGCAACCCGAGACTGTCTCTTGCACTTTTATTTTTCTTGTAATTGCCAATTTAGCGATGCAGTTCGGAGTTCAAAAGTCATTATTTTTTAATGATCTCAAAACCAGTTCACACGGTTTTATGCTTTAGCTGACGCTAAAGGATCTTGTAAAACAAAACTCGGTTTTTAAAAAACTCAAAATGGCGTATTTTTAAAGGATGGTCATGTTTTTGGATCGGTCAAAAGGAGTGGGTCAAACCTTATGTTTCATTTTGGACAATTCGATTGGCTCATAAATATGAAGTCGAACCCTGGGAACTGCTCTGAAATTCGACACGTTGTGTTATAACTGTAAAATTTTAATCGATATCGGAGTGGCCAAAAATTTGACATGAAGCGGCTCCTGCATGTCAATATATTATGAGAAAGAAACCTTTGGTTAGTTATTATCTCAGAGCCTCAATATGAATATCATATGACTAATTTCGCAATGAGAAAAACATTAAGCTGACAATTATAATAAGCCGTCTTCATTGATTTTGTCTTTGAAGCGTCTTATAAACTAGAATCCCATTTAGATTGTGTCTTTGGAAGTGTCTTTGGTAGTGTGTCTCCCCGAGTATCCTGTGTGCATCTGTGTCTTAACAACTTGTCGAACTGTCGCTTCTTACTCACTGATTGGATTGGCTACAGATAAAGGTCCAATGAAGCGCTGCTTCTCCTAACGCTCACCCCGTTGATGAATTGCAAATGTGAAGTTTAGGGCGCTTGTGTTGGGGCTGGAATCATCATTAAGTGTTGAGCCTTGGATCAAGTCAGAGTCAGAACAATGAGCTTGATTTAGTTGTCACTTGTCTGGAATCGAATTAGTAACCATAATTGTTTCTCCAACTGATTCGCATATACGTTAGATTATAAACACCTAGCACCACCAGACCTTTCGGCGTGTCAGAAGTTTGAGTCGAGTCCACACAAGTGTCTTTCAGCTGAATTCCCTCTATATGAGTGTGTTTCATTTGTTTACCACAAAGTGAAGCCAGAAGTAAGCGAGTAATTAAATAACTAATTAGAAATTGAGGTTGGAGTGGCGGAGATTCAGATCCGAATCCGATCGCTTTGCCTATAATTCAAAGTCATTAAGTCTTCTCCAGCACAGTGTGACAAGCACAGACGAACCCACAACAACTCAACGCGACCACGAGAATTGACACTTACGACGTCCCTCTTGGACCTTGGGTCCACCACGTGTCCCCACTAATCCGTCAACTGCATTACTACTAGAGGCGGTCTTAAAACTTTCGGGCCTCTCACCACGGTGCAACTTTGGATTGAATTTAGTTTGACATAATTCCGCACCTTTGAAAGACACAGAATTGACAATGCTCCAGCAACATTACGACTCCGTCCTTGATTTGAACAGTGTCGCCGGTGGGGCTGGAGTTCCGAATGTGAATCCATTCCATCAACCTTGGACCCACGCCGGTGGATCATCAGGAGACGGTCATCTATTCCTCGGGTCAAATCCATTTCCAGAGTTCAACATTAGCTTCGGTAGTGGGGCTAGTAGGGGTGATTTCTCTAAACCAAATCCAAACAATTGGTTTGGGAATCTATTAGGGAACAACAATTACAATGCCTACACCGCTGCTCCTATGCTGACAGAGGACGATGTAAAGTCCTGGCTTGACAAGGGTAAGTGAATCCATTTTATTTCAATCAAACTTTGAAGGAAATGTCAAGTGCACAATTGGAGGACAATTTTATTATTTCCTGACTCTTTTGTTTATAATTCATTCGAATTTTAACGACTCGAACTCACTGCACTGGAATTCCCAAGGTTAACCAATCATAGAGATCTAGTGATACAGGCGAAGATAAATTGATGATGCCACCGTCGATACCGCGGGTGGCGAGCGACTAAATGGCGTGCAGTTTTTAAATCTGATTTCCAGTTGACACACGTGATGGCTCAAGCTTAAGTTTTTAATACCCTTTCCGCTTAACCCTTTGTTTAGATTCCTCATTGTACTTTGTAATTTTAGAACTTCCTAGGTTGATTCCGAGGAATTACTTATGGCGAAAGTTTTTGAAAATTATGCGGATTTGACGTTGTGTTGATAATGTGGGACGTATATACTTTTGAAATGCCGGAGAAGGCGTTAGTGATGGCGGCTTTCGATTGGGATATTTTGTTTGATTTGCATTGGGGGGATTGGGATGTCATGACCCCATTGGATCCTGCAGGTAGGCATACAAGTAGTCAATTAATGTCACTAATCCATCATCTTAGAATTTGTCTAAACTTCTGATTCGGAATCAAGAAGTGTTTAATTGATCAAATGATTTTGCAAAAAAAAAAATTCACATATAATTCCACATTCATTTCGGATTCAAGCCTTACAGCAAAGCTAATGATTTACAAAATTCCTGGAATATTTCATATCATAGATTTAGATTGAAAAACTTTTGAAATTCCAACAACATTTCTGAATATTTTGCATTTTGATTCTCAAGGTTAATCAAAGTTATGATTTAGTTTTCTTTAATAAGCAACAGGAGCTTTGAAAGGCGTCTAGTTACCTCCCTTTTTCCTTTTCCCTTTTCAGAATTTCCATTTGAAATATGGGACTTTGAAATGTACCGTATTGATTAAAATATTTCTGTAAGCATCTCTCTGGGTTTGAAAGGAGAGACGGAAATTGAGTCGGAAATTAAATTCTTTGTGGCTTCTATAAATTCGAAATTGATTCAAAGTTACAAAATGAAAATGAGCGAAGATGAGATGTGGTTACTATCTAATAATAAACTTATTTATAGCTTTTCAGTCCTATTATGTTTGTTGCTTGGGACAAGGATTCTTTTGGAGATGAGGTTCATTAGATGAAACCTTGTATCAAAGGAGGAGCGTGTGGGAATCCTTTGCAATTCTTTCTGCCTCCTCACCATGTGCGAATATTCCACTCCAAATGATATGTGTAGTATGTATTATTGGATAATTTAATTCTCATAGAGTTTTAGAGGCTGTGAGAATCTGTTCATTTGTTTTCCCACTGGTTTACTCAACCCATTTCTGGGTTTGTTTGGGGGTTGCGGATCCTGAACTTTTTGGTCAACGTTCTTTGCCAATTTGGGGGAAATGTGGTTAGTAGACAAGCCCTACTGGAGACATACATAAGTGTGTGTATTGTTTTCCTGCTGGATACTTCCAAGCCTTCCAGCTTGGCGACGCTTTGACATTGGAAAGCCTATATCAAATTTTTTGCCCGTGGGAAGTGCACATTGAGAATTTGCAAAAAATCTCCCATTCAGCCACCCCTGAAGCTCGGATTTTTCGCATAAGGCTTGTTCCATTTACCCCCTTCCTAGCTTCTCGTCGCAACCTTTTAGAGCTAAGCTAACCTTCAATTTCATTTTCATCCATCAACCCACCTCTCTCTAGACTTTTTGCATGTGCTTTTTTGCCAATGTGAGAGACACTGCGGCGAGTTTACTAGAGGTTCTTCTATTGCTCTAGGTCGTGGGCAGACGCCACTTCTTCGGTTCGTTCACTCCTTCAAAGTCAGTCCACTCTGGCTTTCCCCTGTCAACTTTATTATTGTTCTCGGGACAGCCTAGGTCAATACGATTTTCCAAAAATTCAAAACCTTAGCTATTTTCCAATTCCTAATTCACCCGGCCTCGATCCGGGTGCAATTTGAATTAACCAAAAAGTAATGACAGTATAGGTGGTGCTAAATTGCAAATCTTTGCAAGAAATGCTAGTACAAGTTCAGTCGTGGTCATTTACAATTAGTATCAGCAACTACGGATTTTCTCCTGGTGAAAGTCAGTCTGTTAATCAAGTACCTGTTACTCTAAACCAAAGGTGACATAAATAACCCTCAAAAAGTCAGTTCATAGTCAAGCGACGCGGAGAGAGTGACTTGTTATTATTAGTTTAGCCCAGTTTCTATTTAACTTTAATTACTCTGAGAACTGGAACATGATGAAGGAGCGGAAAAAGGAGAAGCCGATGATGAGTGTTACCGCAATTATCCAAGGCTCGCACGGGCACTGGAATGCTAGGAACAGTCTCACACGTAAGTCATCAACACACATATAATTGAATTACTATCGCTATTACTCCACATCATTAGACTTTTAGCATTTGGTCAAAGTCCATCTTCTTGAAAATTGAAGGTTGTTCATCAATCACTTCACCGTGTATAGCGTCCTTTACTTTAATCTCCTCTGGTGGTGACATTGCCTGACCTTTTATCCTCATTAAGTCCTTTGACTGAATTAAAAAGTCCTAATCCCACGCTGTCATAATTAAACTCAAATGTTAGTCATGTCGTCCGCATATCAATCAAATAATAGTGTTGTCTCCATGTGCAGTTTCTGAATCATCAAGGGCGCCGATCCTCTATGGATTTTGCATTGTGCTGCTTAACTTACACTTGTACTTACTTTTGCGCTTATAAGTCTGAAAGTCTAAAGGCTTATTTACTACGCTACCGCTACGGTAAAAGTTTTCCTTATAATTAGGGTGGATGTACACCTATGTATCAGATTTCTAGCCTAGGGAAATACGGGTGATTAGATTCTGTTCATATAAAGTGGCAATGGGATTTTATAGGATGAATTTACGATTGGATGGGATGACATGACGTGATGTGCCAAAACACTTGAGTTCCTCTAGCTAGCTATCTTTTGCCTTCTATAAAATGCAATTTCCGCTGGGTTACAACCTGGGTATAAGTGACATAGGACATTTACTATCTTTTTACCCGGGAGAGGTTAAAGTGCCGGGAGACATTTCTGTAAAGATGAATTTCCTCGGAATCGCAAACCCTTGAAGCCTTGCGCTCTCGGATCTCGTCATTGTTAAAATCCTTTGCTTGTGACCTTTGTTTTTCAACTATTACTTGCAGTTTATTGCAAAATGTTTTTAATTTCCTAATCTCTCTGCGACTGTTTTAATTTTCCAGTTATCAGTTCATTGTCTCCTGTCATTCACTCTTGATATTAATTGCATTGTTCAATAATTTGTGAATCCCGGACATTGAAAACTTGAGTTTACATGAATTTATGTTTCCGTATTATATTTGTGCTGTGCCTGAAAGGTTTTAAGTTGAATTTTATGTCACGCATTATTCCGAGGTGAGTGTGCTAATTATCAAAAAGTTAAAATTGCACCAAAAGCTTCCTCATTTGGAGGTTTTCCTTGGGAATTTTGGATTCGTAACAAAATTAAATGTCGTCACTTGAAGAGTTTTATTTGCTAATTACCGCCCGACCTCCGAAGCATTGTGCTTTGGTAAATCCAAAAGTGACTCATGGACAGAAGGTTTTGTAAATTCTTCACGCGGTGCGGGATTGGCGAGGTGTGAAAATTTTGCAAAAGTTTTAACATTGATATTAAAGTGTCATTTTTTACGACTCCGTTTGAATTAAAATTTGGAAAATTAACGACCTAGAAGGAACACAAAAGTAAACTTTCCTTTCAAAAATGTTTTCACTTGAATTCAAGAGAAAGGAGACAATAAGTCTCTTTTGGCCATAGAAAGGAATAATTGAGTTAAAATGCTTTCTGCGCTCTAAATGAGGCACGTGTACTTTCTGGTAAATATTAAATTAAGATGAATGGAAAATGTTCCAAGCATTTTTGCAACGAGCACTTTGAGTTTTTTCTTTGCGAATTTGAGTAGGGATTGACAAATAGGGTTGTGGGAAGGGTTGATTGTTTCCAGCTTTTGAAGGCGTGATCAGAATAAATTCAAAGCCTTACATTTTTTATGTGGAATGACAGGGATTGATGTTGCGGGGTTGACCACCGAGTCATGTCGTCATCATCAGAGTGGACATTTCAATCAGAACTTACGTTTTATGAGATTCTAAGCTGATATGATGATCGCATTGTATAGCTATGGACTGAAAAGGAACTGAAAAACTTGATTTTATTTGCAAACCATGAATCATGGTAAAGCAACAACATCTTATGGGTTGGGATTTTCTAACCTCTCATGTAATTTCTTGGACGTAATCAGCTTCATTTTCTTTTTGTGCTGGAAATTAAATTGGTATCTTTGTCGTGTGTGTATCTCTGGGAATTGGGAGCCTTTTTGCATTAACTTAAATTATATATCATTCCATCTTACTATAGTAAAAGTGGTTGCCATTTCTTATAATATAGTTTTGGTTACTATGTGTTTTTGCATAGTTTCATCAGAGTCCATTGCCTTTTCCAAAGGTGGACTTTTTCTACACTGGAGTTTTACATTAGGATGTGGCGTATTTGAAGTTTTTGCAAATGAAAAACTTTGAAGGTTTCAAGGACAGTGAGGATTTTTTGCCAGTTCCAAGGTAAAAATTATCCATGCCCAAAGGCATGAGAAAATCTGACGTGTGTATACGTAGTGATTCAAAAATGGATGAATAGCCATTCCTTAACTCCCGAGCAGAACAATCAAGGGTTTACAATGATGATCCTCAGTGCAAAAAACACCAGTTTTTGGCAAAGCGTTAAAAGAGAAGATGGCAAGAAAGATAATAGAAATGATGAAGATTCTTCTGTCTGGGGTAATAAATAATGAGGGGGCACGCCAGCCCGCACTGGCCACTCTGTCGCTAATTTTTTATTATTGCAAATTTTAATCATGGTCTGAATCGAACAGTATTCAAAGTTCAGACTTTCAATGTCAAATGAGGAATGAAAAGTTTGTTCAAGTGCAAGCGTTTATTACAAGGTTTTGCACTAAGTTTCCAACTGGAGCATAAAAGTTTGCCAAATACTAATGAACCTCTATTCTTATTATGATAGGGACGTGTGACCTGGAATTTAGAACTGCATTGAACAAACTGTGTCACAGGAGCATATGCATTGGAATTAGATTTGCAAATTAAACTACAAAATATTTATAAGGCTGATTGCCTTGTGCTTTTGCCAAAACCAAACCATGGCCCCATAAGTAAGGTCCATGTTTTACGGATTTGCGATGCGCGATATGCTAAGGGCTAATGCCCTTTGCTTTCCTCTTTATATTGATAATGTCACATGTGCTTGCGAATCCTGGTGTTTAATATTGCATAATGAAAGGATAGAATGGGAAATGATGTCACTGTAAAAATGGCCATTAGCTCTGTGCTATATTTGTTTTGGCAATTTTTGCCTTACCTTGACTCCTGCTTCATTTAAACAGACGCTTCTGGCAAGCTCTTTGATTTAACGACGCTCATGCTTTTAAGCCTTTGACTTTGACAAGGAATCTTTTCTAAAGCTCTCTGGAGATGGACCTTGTCAAAGATGTTCCCCTTGGAAGTCACTTTCATGCAAACCTTGCTTGTGACGACTGAGTTTTTGGCAAACCCGTTTCCTGCCTTTGACCTCACTCTTTCTCTCTTTATTTAAAACAAACCCGACCATTGTGAATTGTGCCCTGATTTCCCTTCCCTGGCTCTTCTTCCATGTCACTTGTCATTTTTCCAATGTTTATGAAAGCGTCTTCTGTTAGCTGATGGGTTAACTGATGGGTTCAATGAAGTGCTAGACTGACGGAAGACAGACACATGCGGGCAGACAACAATATGCAAGGGCCTTGAGACTTTTAGATTATAGACTTACATTGTCACTCTTCAGAATTTTAAATTAAGGGCAAATGTTATTAAACTCCGGTGGTAGAGTCACTATGTATCATCAAATGCTTATAAAAATTATATGCCAGAGTGGACACGCGAAATTCCAAATTCCATTCCAATGGACGTATAAGACGGTAGACACTGGATTATTCATAAGGGTCGTTTACCACACAGGCCATTTCTCTCCGAGTAATACGGAAATTCGGTGATTGATTCGGAATTATTGATTTGATTGGCCTCTTTCCTTTTACACAGAGAAAGTGTGGATTAGCTCCGTGTAGCATAGGAACGCTTTCGTCATTTCCGCCGAGATCAATGGACAAGGAAGTGTGTGAACTTCACAATAAGGTGAAAGTTGAGGGTTAACTCCTTTCTCCTGCAAATGGAAAAGTTGTGAGACCCGTGTGCATGTGGAGAGTTATTTAATGAGGGTATTAAGGTCTTTGAGAGCCATGGCAGTTGTCTCTTAAGGATTTTGATCCAAAGTGTACATAAGGATTTGGATATCTTTTGTTAAGTTCCACAAAGGTCGTCACCTTTTGCTCGTGTCCTGGGCTGCTTCTGTCTTCTGCTTAAAAATGTTTATGCAATGAATGGATTTTTGCCATGAGACATGAGACATTGAAGGTCGTCCGAAGCCTTCATACAGATTTCTGTGGCACTAGGGAAAACATAGTGTCGAACACAAGAGTTTGGAGAGCGTGCTGTAAATGAGCTACCAGAGAGGAACTAATTTGCATAAAATATTTTCACATTAGAATTTAGCCTATTTAGAGAACTGGTGTTTATCCTTTGTTCACGGAAGAGCATTGTGCCGAGGTTTTTGTTCAGTTTTTGCACCATTTTGCATAAGGATTTTGGCATGTCTGAGCAGAATTAGTAATTTTGAAGATGATAAGTTGGTTTATGCACAGTGTATAGGTGTCAATGAGGTTTTTTCATCTCCATGCTATGCTGTGAGGCTTTTGTTTATCCCCTAGTCCAAGATTGGCGAAATTGCGATTCATTTTAGCAATGCCATTGACTGTGCCACTGGATTTGAGATGTTAATGGCCTCCTACTCCCATGGCCTTGAGAGTTTGTGACTCCCTTTTCCTGAACTCAAAGGTTTTGGCGAACCAGAAATAATTATTTTCGTTTTGTTTCCTAAAGTCACGAATGTACACATATAAAAGCATGCATGCTAGGATGATGGCTGCTGGAAGCACACACGCCTTTCCAGGATTTTAACTCCAATCGCTTCTTCGTTCGTGTCACGTCAATTCTACCATCAGACACGCGCTGTACCGGAAGTTGCTGAATGCGATCTCTTTGATTTATATGTTCACCGGTACACAAAACACCAATTGGGTTCATCGTTTTGTGTGCTTTGAGGTGATGGACAAGAGGCCCGGAGTATTATAGTACAAACTATTATACGACTCTTGTTTACTTATAAATTCAAAGTTTGTGCGATGTTAACCTTGGGCGTGGTTAATTAAATTCAGTTTGGAGATTCCTTTGTTGATTCTAGATAAAGGCTTAAGTGCGAAAACAGATTAGCAACAATGCTGCTTTTTTCTACTTCTAGATTATTCTCGTCGACAAATTGCACTCTGTGAAAGTGTGTTTGGGCAGACAATTTTCAAAATTACTCCTACACGACTTAAATTAGCATACACTACAAGGTGGAACAGCAAGGGTTTTATTTAACTCTGCAATATCTGAATGTCGGGGGATTGTAATGCTGATTGCAAATTGGAAAAGGGTTCCATTAAACACGTAGGTGATGATGATGGGATGTGAAAATTGGTATTTGTAGGGAATTGGATTTATATTATTCCTATCTGGAGTCTATTGACTCTTTGCTAAACAAAACGTTCCGATTCGAGATCAATGTCCAGATAAAGTACAATCACAATCAGAGTTTCCAGGATTCCAGCCGATTAGAAAATTTATTCAGTCTCCGTCCATTCTCATATTTGAATTATTCTCTGGCAGACGCCCACTTGAAATTAAGATAGAAAACCCAAGGGAAAAGGGAAATATTGATTGTATTGCTAGAGTGTACTGTATGTCGTCTAATAATTATTTTATAACGTTTGTATTAAATGTTCAATCCTTCTTGCCTGTGGTGTTGGGACCTGGAAAATAAAGTTCAAGTCCAGCCGTGATTATAAATAAAAGTTCCAGTGGGAGTATTCCTTTTGTGTTTCAGTGTTTAAAGACATGATCTGTCTGAATTTGGCAAATTGGAACTTAAAAATCTTTAACGGGAGGAGAGTGGGGCAGGCAGTGACCTCCTGTTTAGGGTTCAAATGATACCAGGACGATATTGACGATATCCAGTTTCAGAGCTTCCTCCTGGATGTCCTAGTGCCTCACTACGTGGATGAATTGTTAACATCACGTAAGTTTACACTAAAGCTCATGCTCTGTGGATTAAAAAGAAGAGAGTCAAAACAGATTGCACTTTGCGAAGCTTTGGTGGAAATACAATGCAGGTTTTGTGCAAATCTTACAAAGTTTTGGTTCTTAAGTCTTAGGCTGTTTTATATCAAGTCCATGTGGCATTTGTATTAAAATTTGATGTGGTTATGAAAGTGAGGTGACACTATACTGACACATTGTTAACATGTAGTCTAGCAGTAGCACTTTGTCACGACCACAAAGTGACAAGTGTATGGCCTTTTGTATTCAGAACTAGGTTAACTATTATATTAAAAAGGTCAATCATTTTTGATTGCTTTGGTTTTCATTGTGTCAACAAACAGACCCAGCAGTGCAAAACTTTGCAAATTGCTCCTCTACTTGCGCGTCTTCACCGGAACTTACTTATGAAACTTCCGAAAGACTTGACGTTTACTCGTTCTTATTAAATAAATGAAAAGCCAGTGACTGGAATATTCTAATTAGTTTGTGGTTTTAATTATAATTCTTGACAGCCCGCATCACCTCTCTTATATAGTTTAACCCTTCATAATTTTCAAATTGTTTACAATCCTATAACAAGTATCTAAAGGGAGAGTTTCAAGAGGATGTGGAAGTGACAGGAATTAGTGAAGGAGAAAAAGAGAAAGTCTGCTTTCTCCATAGCTAAAAGTTTCTTTGCTTTGATTCATGATTTCGGCAAGAGTCATAAAACTCAGCCAAACAATTCTACAAATGCGATTTGATTTGATTATATTTTATCTCTTCTTGCGAAAATTCGGGTGCTGAAGTTTGGCGTTAAATCCATATACTTTGTGTGATCAGTTTACTAGGTCTTTGGGATTTATAGAACTTGATTTTCTACAAGAGCAACAACCTCACAATGGCGTATTGATTTATTCTTTTATCCACGACAGGGTGTTTGCAAACTTTTGTAGCAATAGCTGACGGTTAGCACGCAATATTGATTGGTTTAGCGATAGAAATGCCATCCCCATAGGCTATTTAGATGGCAAACGGTCGATGACGACATTTCCAAATATACTCTTGATTTTAATTGAAAAGGATTTGAAATGGTGTAAACACCAACACATTTTACACAACTACTGCCCCAGATCCTTGTGGTTTTTCAAACCAAGTGTGTCAGACAAAACCAAAGACAAAGGAATGTCTTTGAAAAAAGTTATCTCCAATCGATTACTTTTCCGGTATTATAAAGTTGTAAAGTGTTACACAGACAGTCTGATTTGGATTGGATGAAATGTCATCAGCTTCATAACCTCGAGAGAAGCACTATGGAAAGAGGAAGCTCTTTTCTTCTGTTAATTTTGCTGTTAATTCCCCCCATTGTTTCTTTTGGCACATCATTTGACACTCTGATGCAGCAGATGTGCATGTTAAGGTCTCTCTGTGCTGCATCGCTAAACTACCGGCTTCTGTAACAATGGTGAGATGATGAAGGTCAGGTCCATCTTCACTCTTTTCAGTGTATTTGGCACAGTGCACTTTTATCGAGATAAATAGGAAACAACGAAAGGTTAGTTTAGTGCCTTATCATCAGTTAATGACAGTGCTTTATTTGATAATAAAGCAATTTTGGGCATTTATCCCACTCATCTTATGATCGACATTTGCAGAGGGCGTTGGAACATGTTGCAAAATCTTCCTCAATCCACTTGGTTTTGAATTGGATTTTTATGAGTGGTTAGTGCAGGTATAACGACTTGGTCAACCTTGGCTTCCCAATCCAAGGGCATTGTTCAGCATTTCATGCTGGGAAGCTGGTGCTGGTTAATTGTTATTTCAGGGACTCAGCTGCCGGTAGGATGCTCTAAAGCAGAGGAAAAAAGTTTGATGTCATGGAGGTAGGCGGACAACGCCTTTGAGTCATCATCTTTTAATTTCCAATTTGAAATGATCTGCAATGAAAGGCGTTTTTATTGTAGGTAGGAATAGCGTGCTAAGAAAGTGGCTGAGGATTTTAATTTCTTCACTTGGATTTGCAATAAAGGATGACTACATTTGATTTGAAGAGTCAAGGTGGATTCTAAAGTGTCCATTGTGCCTTTTTTAGAAGCGATTTGTAAAAATTATTTATAGAACTTGGGGAATTGTCGTAAACTTATAGGATTTACAATGAAATAAAAGCCGTTGGACATGAAATTGAATTCATTTGATGTTGCCGTTTATTAGAATCCGTGTACAATGGAGATTATTTTATAACGCGCTTTTTATGTAATTTCTCTGAAATGGCTTTAGGGCTATGGCGAATATACCTTTTACTAAACGCTAAAAAGCGGAAGGATAAAAGCATGATTTGTAAAAATCTGACAGGTTGAAACACGTAGATGTAACCGGTTTTCATAAAATCTTTTTACTTTGTTTTTTTGTCTTTGGCTATTAGCCATTGGTTTACTCTTCAAAGGGCCTGGATCCATTGCTGAAGTTTGCAAAAGTCTACCTTGCAAAGTCTGTTAAATAACTAAAACCAAATGCTAAAAGGTCTAAAGGTACTTTTGGGATCCCCCTGCTGGACACTCTTCATGCGTCAAACGTTTTTGTATGAATCGATGCACGGAACAAGGTAGATGAATTCTAGGCTAAAGGTCAAGGCAAAGTCTTTGTTCTCATGCACTAATTCGTTAATCCTCTTGGCATGAGACACAATGGGAACAGTCGAGATCGATTCAATACGGCTTAATAATGGCATCAGCGTGTGATCTACTATACCTTCGCATGGGGTAAATCGTGTGGATTTATTTCGGAAGTTTCCATAATTGTGTTTTCGTGAGACAGAAAATCCGTCTGGTCGTAGCCCAAGTAAAGTCGTCGAGGACGAATGTCGTTATCAGAGTCATTCATACCAGGGAATTATGTCATGGTAGTGTAAAAGCAAATAGGAAAGTTGGATAAACTCTGCATGACACAATGTTAGAAAACGTATATATGGATAGACGCTGGGCTGATAGTGGAAAATGCGATTAGCACTGGAACTTGATATGTGCAGTAAAAATTGGCAAAACACTCATGTCTCTAAGGTCACTTTATTTCCTTCCCTGTGCTACTTTTGGTGTTGTAACAGGATAAAAATTGTGATTTGAACTTTTCCATGGGGTGACATTGACCTGATGACATTCTCGCTTAGAGCAAAGAGCTTAGAAGTTTAGATTAAGCTCAATTTTCTGAATTACATCCTCTAATTTCTATTATGAAAAGGGCTCAGTGGGCGCCTCTGTTAACGATTCGTTTGGTGATTTATTCCCAAACTCTTAATTGTCTTTCTTTTTCTTACGTTCTTTTCATTACGTTTTTCTTTATCATCACGTGGGCTATCCCTGAATTAACCTCAATAGAGTTAATTTGACCGTATTTTATATTATTTGCTAACGAGAGCCCTCGTGTGGCTTCGTGTCGTTGGCAAAGGTCATTGAATTCCGGTTCTTAACTCAATTATAATTTCTTTCAGGTTTATCACTGGATACGAATATGCCGTTGTCGGTTATGGGCGGTGGGCCACAGAGTCCGTTGGACATGAAGCCGGACACGAGCCTCCTTTCTTCTGGTGCATTTAGTCCTGGGACGGGGGCTGGCCCAACGTCACCCAGGTATTTAATCCTAATTAAAACTAATGCCAGAGTCTAATGCTTAAGAAAAACACACCAATTATACGATTTAAAGGAGGGGAGGGGCGTCTTTTCAGCAGGAGTTTGAATGAAAGTATAATTCAATTTTCCACGAACTTTTATGAATTATGATATCCGTTTTTTCCTCTCTTAAAAGTTTTTGTATGCAAAGCTTGTTTTCGTTATATCTTTATGAACCCTGTATTGTTCAATGCTCCAGTGATTTTGTTCTGGTCTGCTTCATGTTATTCACGGTTCGGAGACCAAAAGGCTTCAGCAGCCACACGGCGACATTGGCTTTATCTTCTTCTCATTTTTACCTTATGAAACGAGAGTCGTCGCCATGTTGTTTCTGGAACATTTTTGTCACTGTCCAAGTCTCCCAGGTTTTCTCATTACTGAGATCAGAGAGCGAGAAAATGGCAAAAATAGGAAAAGGTATTTCATTTGTACCCTCCCTTGAGATTTCTCGATAAATGAGATAGCAAATTGGATCTAAACCGAATTCAACTATAGACTTGGTATCCTATTGTTGTTTTCTTGTTTTCACAGCGGCGACAGAAGAGTCGTATTAATTTCAGAATCGGATTGTGTAATTTGATAGTAAGGATAAATCAAGATCTTCAGATCTTTAGCCGAAGGGGATAGATCTTTTATTTGTGGCAGCATTGGGTAGCTATATTCTAGCTTCCAGCCACGCCTAACTCCAGAATGCCATAAGCAAAAGCAAGCGAAGCTTGGATGACTCTCTGTAAATATAAAATGTGTCAAAAATTCTTTTGATCTGGCTCTACCAGCATCAGGACTTGACAGCTCCCATCCCATTGTCATATCAGGGCAAAGTTTTACTGTTTGTGTTCAAATAAAGCTAAAGCACGACATTTGACATCACAAGGCGAAGGCCTTCTCTGTGAGAAGTTTATTCCTAAAGCCAGAAAATGGATGAGTTTAGATAACGTTGCTCAAAGCCATATTCTAGGCTGTGTTCCATATGGGATGAATGATCATGAATGCTCTTCCCGATGTCGCCAGAAACCGTCCCCTTGTGTCTATAAGTCTGTTCTCCCTAAATGCCACTCCTCCTTATCGTATTTTGAACAGTGATCTCCTATGTGAGTCGAATGGCAATGACACCTGTGTCAACAATAAGGAATGACAGTCATCTCTAATCGTTCTTGACGAAACGGAGCAATTTAAAAGTCCGAGTGTGGTTTGAGGTGTTGGCTAATGTGATAATAATTTATTTTGTGGTTCCACAGCCTACCGCAGGCCTCATTCTCTCTTGGCTCTAACTTTGCAAACGGTGGTTCCAACGGGTTGTCCAATGGTAGTAGCGGTGGGAGTACAAACGGAAATAACAGCAACGGTGTTTCCCCTACGAATGGTCAATTCCCTCCGAATCATCCTTTGAGTGGATCCAAACACCTTTGCAGCATTTGTGGTGACCGTGCATCTGGAAAACACTACGGAGTTTATAGCTGCGAAGGCTGTAAAGGTTTTTTCAAAAGAACAGTCCGGAAAGACTTGTCCTACGCATGTCGAGAAGACAAGAGCTGCATCATTGACAAACGACATCGGAATCGGTGTCAGTACTGCCGCTACCAAAAATGTCTCTCCATGGGTATGAAACGTGAAGCTGTTCAGGTGAGAATCGCCGCCATTCTTCTTCTTTGCTCCACTGCGCGCCTTTCTGTAGACCTGTGCAAGGACCAAGGATAACGTTTTCAAGTCCTAATGTGTGTAACTCTGTATAAAATCCTTTTTCTTTTTTCTATTTCTAGACTTTTGTTTTACTGCTAAAATGTGTCGTGTCGTGTTGTATATTTGAGCTTTCTTAACGTTTGTCTGTGGATGTGTCCTTGACAGTGTTCCTTTTTAAGACTTTCAAGCCTGTCAATGTTGTGTTGTCTTTATTTATTTTTTATTCATTTTCGCCAAAAGCGCTTTTCGTTAAGTTCAACTCATTCTCTTGGAATGAGCGGAAGTCCTTTTGCACGTTTGTTGTAAAAACATATTTGACATTCACATTTGTTTAAAAGTTATATAACTAAAAGTGTGTGCATGTTTTCTTTTGATTTTATGTATTGGCTTATTATGGCACACAGTATCTTCTTGAGGGTGGTCATTCTAAATCACGTAGGAGAAAGTCCTCTGCACAGGTGAAAAGAAATTCCCAATTTTACTTTTTTGATTTCTCCTCCAATCTGACACTTTTCCATGTTTATGTTCTCATTTGTACTAATACATTTATCTTTCATTTAGGAAGAGCGACAACGGACACGAGAACGGAGCGACAGCGAAGTCGAGTCGACGTCTACAGTCCAAGTTGAAATGCAATTGGAGAGAATAATCGAAGCAGAGCGAAAGACGGAGCTTCGAGAGCGTCCAGCAATTGACACAGAAATACAAGGAATTGGAGATATTTGCCAAGCAGCTGATAAGCAGCTCTTCCAATTGGTGGAATGGGCTAAGCATGTTCCACACTTTAATGAACTATCCCTGGCAGATAGAGTTCTCATACTCAAAAGTGGTGAGTTTCTTGTAGTTCTCGGTTTTTTGAAAAAGGTTTTAGATTAAACTGGAATTTTAATATTTAGGGTGGAATGAATTACTCATTATTGGAGTTGCACATCGTTCCTTAGACGTCAAGGAGAGCCTCGTACTTGCCAACGGCCTAACTGTCCATAGAAACACTCCCGGCCTTGTAAGTATAAGTCAATTCTCTCAAGTTGTTACTAAGAATCGTTTTAATTGTGGTAATTGATTTCGTTTTTGTCAATTGCAGAATGGGGTTGGTCTAAATAACGTATTTGACAGAATCCTGTCGGAGGTTGTTGTAAAGCTAAGGGATTTGAAAGTCGACAAAGCTGAACTCGGTTGTATGAAAGCTATAATCCTTTTCAACCCTGGTACGCTTTTTTAGACGTTCTTTTGGACGATAAATTGATTGTTTTACTTTTTGCGCAGACGCCCGTGGTCTCAGTCAAGCTTCCATTGAAACCGTGGAGGCTCTCCGTGATAAAGTCTATGCAACATTAGAAGAGTACACGCGTTCAACGTACCCAAGTGAACCTGGTCGTTTCGCCAAGCTCCTCCTTCGACTTCCAGCCCTTCGATCTATTGGACTTCGAGTGGATGATCATCTCTTCTTCTACAGACTCATTGACACTCCCATTGACAAGTATCTCAGAGACCGACTCGAGTGACAAACAGTAGAAGTACTCATAAATTAGCAAGTACAGTAGTCTTCAGAAATGAGAATTAATCTCAAAAGTATAAATGATGAAGTTCTCGCGGCACAGGTGCAAGTACGAAATTGAAATCATGAAATTTCGCATTCAAATTGACAAAAGAACTCTGGTCCATGTCAGACAAGCTGCAAGTTAGGCACTTTTATTAGCGTGACAATTTCCTTTTTCTACTTTGATGTTGACATTAGTGGTTTTTGTTATAAGATCTTTTCTAAAAACATAATTGTTCTATTATGTAAACGTCAATAGCCATTTAAATCATGATTTTTAGCTATTATGAAGCGGTGTAATTGTGAAATGGTGGTAGCTAGCTAGCTAGGCTTTTTGTGGACTTGCTCGAGGTACAAATGTGAAGTAACAATAACGCTAGATTTGCTTCGGTAAAAAAACCTAAAGTGTAAACATCTGATTGGACAAGAGGGTTTCTAAATTCGAATTCAGTTCCATGACTGCTCGAGAGTGTGATCATGCGCCTGTCAACTTTTGAGTAAACAGGAGGGTTCTAAATCAGTTCAAAAGTATCTAAATACAGGAATTGAAAACGGAAGATTTCCCAACCACTTCCGTCATTCATGGAAACATTTGAATACAAAAAGACGAATATCGGAGTGCTGTGAATTTTGTCCAATTACAATTTTACATTCGGTTGTGTATCTGTGATTTTTTCCTTCTTTTTCTAATCTTTGTAGATCTACCCGTTCTGCCCTTAATCTTGTGAAAACAAGATTACCATAATATTCTTACCAAAATGTAGCATTTGTAACCTAATGTTTTTCATCTCTAGCGATGAAAATATATATATTTATGAAACCTAAACGCAGAAGTAGACTGTTGTAGATTATCGCAAAGTGTCAATCACTAATACGTACGTCATTCGAATGAGGAAATCATGACAAGGTTAGCGTCTTAAACCTTTTAGCGTTCAAGTTCAAAACTAATGTTATCGTCTTAAAGTCTTAAAATCAAGGAATGAATCTGATTTTTTTAATAGTTTGACGCCAGTTGCGTTATTATGTGCAATATATAAATTCGCTACAATTAGATTTATAATCAAGCATTTCAAAATTCTAAGGCATTTACAAAACTCAAAATGTTTTTGCACAAATGGTTATTGCAGCATTAGTCGCACTTTATAAAATTGAAAGTCTTCCGTTTGTTTTAAGGACGCAGAGATTATTGACAAAAGGTCAATTGAGCCTTTCTAAATATTGTTAATCCATACTATTCTGTTGTTGTTATAGTTCGGAACGATTAGATTTTAAGGTATTTAATTTGTCCAGCTAAAACTCCTCCAAGACTGTGAATCACTTAACTAAACTAGTTTATAATTTGAATTAAGTTCAGACGCGTAGGTATTTCCTCATGAGTATTAACTTGGAGTTATAAAATAAGATTGAATCACCAAGATGGAGGGCAAGGGTGCCAATATGGAGGAATGCATTCCACAAACGGACGCATGCGCATTCACACAAGGATTGAGCGCTGACATTGTACCTTATACTACAAAGTTGCTGACTTTTTGTTGTTTCCCTCTTCAGCTGAAATCAGTTAGATTCTGTTAAACTTCAATCTAAGTTTTATTCTAAACGTTATAACTTTTTGTCCTCTGTTAGTAATTTCCTGATGCATGGTAAATCTTTCTTCTCACACAGCCGTTTAACTCTAATTAATGCATGCAAATCTGTCCTTATGCCCAGGGTTTCAGGTGACAAAACTTCAAGTTTTAAAATAATGTTAAACACGAAGTTATTTAAACGGAATTAATCATTATAATAAAAACATCAAAACTCGGAAAACAAAGGAACAAAAAATGGGATTCATGTTATTTATGAGATTATTAATCATGGGATTTACGTGGTTTACGTGACTGTTCATGATACGAACCAAAAACACTTACAGTTATTGGTAAGCTATGGCTTAGCTTTATGTTTGTTA
>VNWY01000865.1:0-26151 GCA_009869845.1 Pseudachorutes palmiensis | reverse complement strand
GTTGAAAATGAAGCTTTTTTAAAATTCTAAACCAGAGGCTAGTAAGTAACAATTCCTCAGTTTATTATTACGATTTTCTAAGCGTACAACTGTGGACGGAAGCGAAGAAAGAGCGTAGCTTGCCATTAGTTAATTAGTATTGAAGCTTTATGCGTCGGCTTGACTTCCAAAGTATTTCTGTTGACCTCAGGCTGACCTCAGACGGACGAAAAAGTCAGGAAAGACACACTGAAGTGATTGCATCGGCTGAAGTAAGGTTGAGTCTCATCCATCTTAGTTGAGCCTCCTGCATTAAGAATTGCGCCCAGCTCTGTATCTTAGGCGGCGTTCAAATGTGCTCGGTGTTGTAGGGTTTAATTTTTATGACCGCGTGCGTGACCTCGAGTGGACATCCGTTTGTTGATTATTTACATAAGGTAATCGTTAATTGATAAGCAGGGTAATTGATTGCACAAATGGAGTGCCTGCAATAGTCATCAGACTCATCCCGGAGCTAGTAATTCATCAAGTCCAAATGCTCTTCAAATGGTAGTCACGGCACATCGTCTCTTCGCTCTTCACCACAATGTCAAGCGGTAATTGTCTCTACTTTAGTTCTAATTGACTAACTGAATGCTAATCCCGTATGTCTTCTCCAGGCTCAGCTGTGGGTGCATACCATATTTCAAGGCAAAACCAAGAAGGTACCTGGTCCTTACACAACATCTACAAGTATCTACTGTTGTAAGAGACTCATCAATCTAATTCTAATAATGTCCACCCATTGTTCAAGCTCTTCTCTCTGCTTTGTAGACTGGGCAGGAACGGATCAGTTTTGCCAATAAATGTGTCCTTGCCGCACCCCAAGGGTTACAGCCGTACTTGCGATTATCAAGGGTCGACGCCCCTATTGGTACACTTCAAGTTCTGCCTCCCTCCAACTCGTATTAAGTCCTGATTGTTTGTTGAATACAGGGACGTGGTTGCTCTTCTGGCCTTGTACGTGGGGTTTAGCACTTGGATCTCAGGGCCTTCCTTCCCTCGAACTCATCAGTCTATTTGGACTCGGTGCTTTCTTAATGCGTGGTGCAGGTTGCACTATAAACGATATGTGGGATCGTCGTATAGACGCGGCCGTCTCCCGCACCAAAGGCCGACCATTAGCCTCTAATCAACTCCGCCTTCGGCAAGCGGTGGGCTGGATGGGGCTCCAGCTATCTCTCTCCTTCCTCATTCTTCTTCACCTCCCGGCGCCGTGCTTGTCACTCGGAGTAGCGTCACTGGGTCTAGTCGTCGTATATCCGCTTGCCAAAAGATTTACAAACTGGCCACAAGGAGTTCTTGGGCTCACTTTTAACACTGGTATCCTGATGGGCTACTCTGCTGTCGCTGGTGTCGCTCTTGACTACGCCGCTACTCCATGGCTTACCTCATCCATCTTGTCCATGTACGGAGGAGCAATAGCTTGGACTCTTCTCTATGACACTATTTATGCTCATCAGGTGAGTGAGTATTTGCATTTGCCAAACTCATCCCTCACTAAACAACTCACTAAATTCTGCTATTTGATTTAGGATCGGGAAGAAGATTCCTATTTAGGCTTGGGCTCAACAGCTCGAAAATTTGGTGATAATACTAAAATATGGCTGACGGGGTTTGGTTCCACTATGATTTCCGCTCTTGCCGCGAGTGGATGGTGCAGTGACCTGTGCTGGCCATACTACGCAGGACTATCGGTTGTGGCCACGCATCTTATATGGCAGGTAATATAGAATTTGAACACTCCATGGATTTGTGAATGGGGAAAGTTGGACTGTAGCTGACCATGTATTGTTTTGTCAGATAGCGACACTGGATATCAATAATCGAGAGAATTGTGCCAGTCGTTTCAAAGCCAATCGTAACATTGGCTGGATAATCTGTACAGGAATCATTGGCTCCCATCTCCTTGGCGGTTCTTAACGAGACTTAACGGTTGAATTATAAAATTTAAAATTAAAATATAGTCATTCACGTGAGAAATACGTTCTAGTTGAAAGTGCCTCCGGAGACCGGGAGTCTAATAAATATTTCCATTAGGTCTTCAGTTTCTATGAATATTTTATTAAAGTCAACAACTAAAAGGATTACTATAAGTATATATAGGATCGATTATCTACGTCAAAGATCGATTATCTACGTCCGCTGTTTGTTCTATTCCTAAGTTACAGGTTGATTAAATTAGATCCACCCAGGACGGTTAGGAAAGGGGAGCGAGTGGTGAGGGTAAGGTGGATAACCGGTAGGTGGAAGGAGACCCATGACATGTGGAGACCCTTGGAAGAGGCCCTGGTACGGATCCACCATTCCTCGTGGAGTTGTCGAGTAATTCTGAGGAGTGGAGCCCTGGTACGCAGACGGATGGAAAGCCCCAAGTTGGTAGGACGAAGTCCCTCGCACTGAAGAACCCGCAGGGAACGAAGAGTGGAAGTTGGCCGAGGAGGATGAGTAAAGCTCACTCCGGTGATGCGCATGTGCAATGCTGGGCTGACTCGTGGTGTAATCACTCATCTCCTTAGAGTAGAGAGCCAGCTCTGGAGACGTAAGGGAGGAAAAGTTGAAAGCACTCCCTGGAACCATTCCCGTGGAAGAAGGAGTTCCGGAGACATCACTGGGACGACTCTTTGACCCACTTCTAGATAATTACACAACAAAATTAAGGTCAACACTGAGATCAAGAAGCCAATAATTCCTTACCGATTTGATGATTTTGATTCTGAACTGCCTTTGGATCCTGTTGATCGACGGCCCGATGGAGCTGGGCTTGGCGTAGAGCTCAGATTCCCCTCATTCTTAGAAGATTCGTTCCTAACATTGTTCCCAAGGCTGGTGTAGCCGTGTGCCTCATGTGGATAGTGGGCGTGAGCATGCGGAGGAGCATTCATGTAAGTGTTCATCGCGTTTGGAATGGAGTTGACGATTTGAGTGAGACTCGCAAGATTGTGGGGCCACTGGAACCCGTTCATTGTTGCCAACTGCTCTACTTGCTGTTGCTTGGGCTCCTTTTCCTTACGACTTTTCCCACCAGATGAACTTGAGTTGCTACTTGTGACAGTGGAAGTAGACGTGGCTGTTGCAGAGAGGATAGCGAGGCCTAAGCTTTCTGATTTGTAAAATCGCTCGTTTGTTGGGTTGTACAAATTCATGGCTCTTGGTGGTGGAGTGTGAGAATAGGTGGGATTCCCATAATGCTGCCCATTTACCCCAACTCGGCTGTGACCATAAACAGGAGACTCTCTGGAGTACTGGTGAGCTGCTTGTGGTTCTGCATTGGTATGTGACACAGCGGGAGTTGTAAGAGAATAGCGGGTAGACGCGGAATGTGCTGCTTCAGGGAATAATCCATAATTGGGAGGCTGCTGAGGTGGGGGCTGTGACGGTGGAGGTGGCTCTTTACTCACTCTCCCCGAATTCGGTGGTCGAAGTGGTGCATACTGAGGTGATTGTACTGGGGACTCATCCTGTTTCAAATGTGATGGAGAAGGAGATGCTACATAACTAGGGTGGTAGATCCGAGAGTTATAGTTTGTGGGAGGTGGGGTTGCTGGAGAACTGACATTGAGGTCAGCGGTTTTCTCGGGACTCGAATGCACAGAGTAATCCTGGTAGAACCCAACACGGACCGGGGCTTGAGGTTGGGGCCTTGGCGGCGTCTGAGGTGTCGGAGGAGAATTGATTGGCGGTGAAAAGGGAGAATTAGGTCCAGCCGGTGACTGAGAGCTCACTTGGGATGAAGCTGATGGCGAACCGGAAACCCAAGGTTCAGAACGATTCTCAACCCAGCGCGGTGCACTTGGGGTCTCACTTCCTGGTGGAAAAACAGATGGCGAGCCTACTTCTGACTGAGACGAGAGAGAGGATGTGCTCATGCGCCGCTCACGGTCTGACTGTTCTTCTGGTTCCTCTTCCTTGTTGGGCTGGAGTGGAGGGAGCTGGGACTCTTCTGGTTCATCTTTGGGAGCTGGTGTCACATTCTGACTTGGACGACTTGTAGTGTTGAATTTAGGTATAGTTTTCGTCGCGGCTTCTCCAACACTTCGTCCCATGAGACTAAACTTTGCCGGTTTTGTTGGTGTAATGGGTGGCTGCTCCACTTCTTTCTCCGCACCTGTACCAGTAGGGCTGTTGGATTTCGGTGTTCCAAATGCTTTGAACCACGCTGACAAGTTGGGAAGTGATTTTTCCCGGTTAAATCCTTTGGAAAGTTCAAGTCTGGGTGGATTCTCTTGAATCTCTTCCTTTGATGGTGCCTTGGGAGCTTCAAGCGGTGTTTCTGGTGCTAAAATAACTTTTGCAAGTTGATCCTTTGTTGTTCGAGCCAAAGAAGCACCAAATGTTTTCTCCAAGCGTTCAAGAATCTCCTCCTGCGTAGGATTTTGTGGAAGTGGCTCTGAATCGGGAGCGTCTTCGTCGTCAGATCTGTTAGCTTTAAAGTCCCGAAGAGGCATAGCATGTTTCGGAAGAACGGTCCCAAAGCTCAAACGTTGGGATGAATTTTCATTCACAAGAAGGCAACGCTTCTTCTCCTGCTGTGACTCGTCTGGCTTTCCGATACTGTTTCCATTCCCATTGGATGAATCCCTTTGCTTTTCCTCATGGAGCATTGTTGATGGCTTGATTTTGAATTTAGTTGCCTTTCCCACTTGCACCTGTAGCCGCTTCATGTTAACAAGACTTGGGCTTTTAAATCCAATTATTCCGGTTCCGGAAGATTTCTTTACTTTGGTTTTGTCAATCCTCTTGGGTGGAAAATACGGAGTAGTGGGCAAGGGAACATTCTGAATGACAGGAATGAAAGTAGGCTTCCGCTCTTCTTTCTCACGATGACTTGGAAGTTTCGTCCCGAGAGGTGGAGGTTTTCTTATTTGCTGACCGTGACCTGAAGAAAATTGAAGGTAATGAAAAAACGTAGTTATGAATCATAACTGATGTTTAGGAAAAATACCTTTATCCTTTTCCTTTCTGTCGTGTGACTTTGAATGCTTGTGGTGGTGGTGATGGCGATGATGTTGATGCTTGGGTGGTGTCGAAGGGGCTCTGATGGCCATGGGAAAATTATGTGGACTCATTTCTCTCGGTCGCTTTTTCATTGGACGATCTTTTGGATCCATTTGATTTTCTTTTGGCTTCTCTTTCACCAATGCTTCCTCGAACTCCTTGAATCTTTTGTGGTGTCCATCTTTTGGTCGCTTCTTCTTTATATGGGCTTCATCTTCCGAATTTTCCACATCAGATCTTCCCATCTCTTTCTCTTGGGGACTCTTTCTTTTTTTCTTCCGCTTTTTTCGGGAGGAAGGTGACGAGACGATCACTTCTTCGACAAGTTCCACCTTAAAAGAAACCTTTTGATATTGAATATAACTCGCACGATTGATTTGTAAAATGAAATGTAACAATACATGTAAGATTGTAAAAATTGTAAAGTAAGTACCTTCGGTGGAATTAGAATTGGAGTTGCTTGTCTCAAGTGTTCCTTCTCCTTCTCAATTGAAGGTTTCGAATGACTAAGCCGAGGCTTTTTCCGTTCCTGAATTGCCGAGTATTCAATGCTGATTTCTTCATCAGATTCATCTGGCAAGATGAATCGGGTGATGGCTTTGTGAAATGCTTTTTCCAAACTATCCACCATTTCAGTGTACTCTGAAACGAAAATTTAGAAAAAATTCCTTTTATCGGTAACCAACTATAAACAATTGAATAACGAACCTGACGAATCTCCATTGTATTTATGACAATTGAGCACAACGAGTTGAAAGTCGGATCTAAACTGGTCTAATGTCATATATTGTTGGTCATCTAACTTGTCCTCAATGGTCTGGAGATCCATTGGTTGTCGAATCACTTTGTAGTAGTTCGGGGCATAGTCTTCATCCACCGGTCCGATAAATGGCCAGGCATCCCGATGACTTTTGACGTACTCTATTACTTTATGCATTCCAATCTGGATATCTTCCTCGGTAGCAGAAAAACTGTGAATCAAGACAGCGTTTTATAACTTTGTTCCGTACTTGGGCCGCCCTTGGCTTTACAAGACCGATTCTGCGCCGTTTCCAATTTCGGGTTAACGGAATTTGTGGGCCAGGACAGACACCCACTTCTACCTTAGTATATTGTCTACTTACATGATTGAACTTTTGACCTTCGTTTTGGAGCTCCCGGTTTTAGATCCCAATTGACTCTTTTTCTCCTTCGCTTTTACCTTCGAACTCTTCTTTATGGGTTCCTCGTCTTCACCGGAAGTTTCATCATCGTCGTCATCATCTCCTTCCTTCCCCGCGAGGAGTGCTGACATAGAATTGTTAGTCATTCGACCAGCACCACCGGAAGAGTCGTCTTTGGAGCGATGGTTTGAAGTTGGTTTAGGTGAGTGGACCGACTGTGATGATGAAACCGAACGATTTCCCCGTCGTTCCCGCAAATCACGTCCAGCGGCTCGCTCTTGTCGCTGGATCTCTTCCGCAAGAACCCTATCAGCTTCTTCTTGCTCCAATTTCTGTCTCCTAAGTTCCTCATCTTCCACTGGTGCCGGTGGTGGAGGCGGAGATTCTTTTCGAGATCTTCGAAGTTGTTTGTCCATCATACGCTTCCGCATGACGCGTTCTTTCTCAGCAAAAAGACGAGAAAGTTCAGGTAAAAAGTCTTCACGGAGTGTAGTGTAGAGATTCCGTTCGTCTTTATGCTTGCAGTTTTTGAACTTTGAGGTGAGGAGGTGCCAGTCTTCTTCAGAAAAACAGACAACTTGCCACTTTGAGACTGTTCTTTCCTCAACTTTACGACCGCGCTTCTTTGGCGGACTCTGATTTGACGAAAGAATTATGCTTATGGGCGGGCAGTGAAAACAATAAAGGTGGCAAATTACCTTGTGAATTGTATGATAGTCTTCACGATAAAGCCGAGTACCGTAAAAGTACCAGTAAGTACTTCCACCGGAGTCTTGGCCCAGTGGTTCGACACGGAGACTCTCTGCCTCAATTGACTAGAGAAAGGAAGAGAAAGTTGGACTCCTTGTAAGATATCCAAATTACTAAAAAAACAAACCTTCAGAAGCTCAGTTATATCATCTGCGTCGAGTCTGAAGTCGCACAAGTCATTCAAAATCTCGACTTTGGTACGGAGGGGAAGTGAGAAGAAGGCTGCGTCACTGTCAAATGGATTTTTCTTGGTCACGTCAACCTGTGGGAAAAAATAGTTTATCATCAACATATATAGAACATATGGATCAGTCAAAAGTGTCAGACGTTACTTCACACTTGGCGCGGAAGAGGCGTCTGAGAAACATTTGATAGTTGGACGTAGTGATTTCATCTTGCTGGACGTTGAAAGAACCCTTGAGGAGACGAACGATGAGATCCTGGAGCAGTCCACTTCCTACTTCTTCCACAGAGTCCGTCAGAAGAGCCTCTTCTAATTCCTAGTTGCAACGACAAACAAAGAAAGGAGGAAATGAATTGAGCTCGATAAAAATTGATTACTTTGGAATAATTGCATGGCCTCCTTTCTACATTTCTAGCTCTTGTCGTTGAAAAGAAAAAAGAAATTCAAGCACACTCACTTTTTCATTCCAGGTTTAGCATTTGCATTGGATTCGTCAGCACTTTAAACGACAAGCACGCTGAGTCAGCTTTTGCTTATAAAATGGTTATAAACAAGAGTGGCTGAAGAAAATTATTTACTTTTACAGTCCTAGTGTTTGAATGATATCTACATAAAGTGTGCGTCCTGGACGAAAGGTCAAGGCTTGCTTGACTCGTTCGGGGTCACGGGAAATTCAAATATCCCGATTCATTTTTCAGGTGCATGCCACGCAAAACTTTTGATTTTGAATATATCGACAAGTAACTTACTTCAATGTCAAAATCCGGTAGATCAAAGGAAGTTCGAAAAAGTGAACAGAAATGAGCAATGCAAGGCACTTCCCACCAACTCTGAACCTCTGAAAACAAAAATACACCGTATAAAGGGTATTCCGTATAAAGGGTATTATTACAAGAACACGGAAAGGTTAAAAGGGCGGAATGAAATCTTTGGAAACTAAACGAACCAAGAGTTGCCTCCTTGTGAACAAAAGTAAAAAGACAATCCCTCAACAGACCATCTCTGAACCAAAAATAACACAACAATAAATGTACAACATTTAGAAACATTATCCATGATCAGTTTCATTCTCGCTGGACAAGAGTAGCAGATAGAAATAATCTGAGTTACGCACTGCTGCTTATCAGGAGATACATAAATTGGAGATTAGCGTCCCGTCCTCTGTAAACTAAGAGATTTAACAACGTGGGTTCGCATTGAGTCGAAAGAAAAACTATTTTGTAAAAGGGTAGTAACCAAAAGTGTCCAAGTTGTCTTTTTTCGAGACTAGAAGAAAGTGCGAGTGAATGAAACTGAAAGGAATGTTTTGAAAGGAGTTAATTAAAGAGAACGCATGTACTACAATTAGACGGGAACGAGCAAAAGGTCAGAGGCTGATGGGTGTTGATTGTCTCACCGTCCATTGAAGGCCGAGTTTCAGGAGCCCATGTCCTCCTAACCCCAAGGAGTCAACTGCTGATTATGGAGACAGATCTACTAAGGTACAATTTAGGTAAATAGCAGGAAAAGTATGACAACACCACCAGCATGTATAGTACCCTCCGACCAACAAATGACAAGGAATCCGGAAACACAAACACAAACCTTTATCAATTAGTTGTCGTTGTCACTCTCTTCCTATCCAGTTCTACGGTGATAATGCGGTTCAGATGTCAGACGAGACCAGTATGCTTCTTTTCTTGGAAAATATTACCTGTCTTTATGTCCAACTAAAGAATGTATCACTCGAATCCAGCACTTTGATCAGCAGAGCACTTGCCTTGTGACTTGTCACTGGACTTTGAGTACAGGGTGAGAATTACTGTTGTTGGAGAGACTATGGACCAATTGCCAGATGTGTTGAGTTTTGAGTAAAGAGAAGGTAGCGTTGTTTTAGACGGGGGGAGTAAGGAATGAATGGGGGTGAATGACCTGTTGTTCGCTGCTGCTGACCCGTGTGACAGGGGATGGTGAGTACTTTGTTGACACGAGGAGTGACGAGTGATGGGTGGTCATAGCCCTCCTGGCCACAGAGTTCTCAGACAGGAGCATACTACTGTCCCTCGGTCACTCGTCCAACAACTAACGAAACAACTCGCCTCCTACCACCGTTTTCTTTCAATAATACGAAAAACCAGCCTCCTGATCAGCATGAGAAAATAGCATTCCAAATACATTACGTCCAATGCCTCTGTCTCCATCTTGAGCTTCACTCACTCTCACCCCGCCCACAACAATCCACTCTCCACAAAATTAACAGAAATATCAACTATTTCACAGGTCAATAGGTCACTCAACACTCGGAAAGACTACTGTCACGCCCATCACTTTCATCCGAATCAAGAGCCATTTCCATCCAACCGAGTTTATACTCATTTTATGTTAGTGGTAGTCCTGTTTTTGTTCTTGTGAGCGTTGGAGAAAGGCGGAGCCTCGAGTGTGAAGTTTTTACGAACGGTAGAAGGGCACTCAACACTTGGACGGATGTGGACTCACGAGAATCCCTCCACAGCTGTTCGCAAAAGTAACAGACAACTGCAACACAACTTTACACAACCTACCTAAAATGTGTTTTAGAAATTAGAGTTAGCACCTACCCTTAATTGTATTAATAATATTAATATTGCTAAGGATTCGCTTTAACTCTAATAAGTAAAATCAGCATTATTATGTAGTTTTAGGTGCCATTTAACATTTAAACCCTTCTGGTGCTTTGGAAAAAAGAAAACATAGAGTAGGGTTTTACTTTATAAACTTTATAAGTTTTCTCCAATCTGAGCTTAATATAAGTAAATTATAGTATATAATATTATTATAAGTTATAATATAAGTAAAAATTAAATTAAACTTTGGAAAAATGATTAGAAATACTTTTGGTTTTCAACTATTCCTATTTTTTTATGTAGATCTCTCCTTAAGATGAGGTTAATTCCCCATGGCGGAAGACAAGAAAAATACTAGTAATAGAGGTAATAAAATCAGAACTTCGCAACTCCCTGGAAGGCGGAACGTTAGCTCAGCGGAATCAACACGTAATGCTTTGATTAAAGGATTTAATTTAGATTAAAAATTAAAAATATCTAGAGGTGTTTGATCCGTTTTGAGATTTGAACGGGAGGAAGCATAGTGGATATTGAAAAATATTCCAAAATATTATACATTATATAATACTTATTTTAAAATAAAATATTGTAATAGGTGAAAAAGAGATCAAAATGAATACCGAATTGTACGACATGGTTATAAAAAGTGTATAAAATGATTCATGTATTATTTTTATTATTTTTATTTATATTGTTTTTATTATATTTATTTATATTGTTTTTATTATTTTTATTATTTTTGTTTTGCATGAGTCTGTGTTTTAGTTGTTTGAGGGTGTGGTTATATAATGTATCTGAGTTGTTTTTGTGTAAAGGAGGGAAGGAGTTTCCATGCGTCCATCCATGTCTTTCCTCTTCTCCTTCTTCTCCTCTTTTCCACCTACACTCCTCTCTCTCACTCTCCCAACTGACTCACTCGAGGAGAGGAGTGAGAGTGAGGTACGGACTCGCATTTCTATCACCCACACTCACTCAATCACCTCAGTCACCTCAAATAGTGTCAACTTGACACCAAATATTCTCAACTTTTGACCCCTTCATTCTCTAATCACAGCAAATACCGAATGCAGCTAATCCCTACATAAAAATATCAAATAGGGCAACTCAGTATAACACACACACATACAAAACAACATGTCAGCCGGAGCCGGCTCCAGGACATCCACGAATCTCAACAATTACAAGGTCGTAGTTGTAGGGGGAGGAGGTGTCGGCAAGTCTGCAATCACCATACAGTTCATTCAGGCATGATAATAACCAATTTATTTTATAAATACTCTAATATCCCAATATCCCTATATCCATATAGAGTTACTTCGTCCAGGACTATGATCCGACTATTGAGGACTCATACACAAAGCAATGTGTTATTGACGACTTACCTGCCAAGCTAGACAGTAAGCGTAGCATGTCAAAAGCAATAATCATTAACGTCAATTACACTCCTGGATTCTACTCGATAATCTAAATTATAAATATACCTTTCAGTATTGGACACGGCGGGGCAGGAGGAGTTCAGTGCAATGAGGGAACAATATATGCGCTCTGGAGAAGGATTTCTCCTTGTATTTGCCGTCACGGAACGATCTTCCTTTGATGAGATTGCCAAATTCCATCGTCAAATTCTCCGTGTCAAAGATCGCGACGAGTTTCCGATGCTTCTAGTAGCCAATAAATCCGATCTTGAACTTCAAAGAGTTGTAAGAACATGACATCAGAAATGATTACTAAATTGAATGTTTGCTTTTAGTCAAAGCATGCAAAACTTGCTCTAGCAGCGTGCTCAGTATATCCCCATCCTACCTGTATTTGCAATCCTTCACGCAGCAGCAGCATTGAGGAAAGCTTATCCCTTTGTGCAAATTAATGCATTATTATACTACTACATGGATATGTGTGTCGCTCTGTAAAATTATGTCCCAAGCAGTTGTGTTGTTGACGTTGGAGGTAAATGGCTGGTGAAGCTGACATATCACGTTTTATATTAAACACTGTTTCTTTCACAGGTGAGTCGTGATGAGGCAGAGACATTGGCTCGTCAGCTTCGAATTCCGCTCATCGAATGTAGCGCCAAACTACGGATGAACGTTGACCAAGCCTTCCATGAACTCGTACGAATTATCCGCCAGTTTCAGCAAATGGAAAGGCCTGCCCTCAAGTCACACAGAAAGCAGTCCAAGAAATGTACACTGCTCTGAAGACGAGCCTACGCACAAAGTGCAACCACTCACTAATGCAACTGACATGGAAGGATCTATAAAAAAAAGTCTGTCTCACTTCACTGCCATCATCTCCATACACTTCCGTTATCAACCTCACTATCTTTTCCATTTTTCTGCTAACACAATTAACCAGTGTGATCTCCGTCACTTCGCTCGAGCCGACGACCCTCGTGTCAGTAAGGCCTTAGCTCGGTTTTTGTTCCAGCTATTAGCCCGGATCAATTCCTGCTTTAAGTGAGCACTCACAAACTGGCATCTAACTCATATCTTAACTCTCATGATTATTCATGGTTATTGGAATAATTTCGTTGACCCTGGGGCGAGAGTGCTGGTTAGACAAACAGGGTAGACTGCCAGACGACTTGTTCCGTTGCCAAATGAAACGTGAGAAATTCCGTTCTCCAGTTCCGCCACAGAACCTTTGGTGCTAGACTTGTTCCTGGGAACCCAGTCCGCGGTGTCCAGGATTCGCTCAAGAGTGCCTTTTACCAATCAAGAGACAAGCTATTCCTTGGAAATTAATTCCTCTTCCCATGCAACCAATACTTAAACACATTAACTGCGGTGCAGCTAAAAAATGAGAAAATTAAACTAAAGTTTACCCTCCTTTTCCAAGGAATCAGCACAACGAACGCTCCGCTCCAATGAACAAATCCTCCACTCTCATCTACCTACCGTAACTAACTTCTAATCCGCAAGCTGGAACGTCTGATTCCAAATAGACATAACATACTCTTTCTGGTAATTTTTCCATTGGTGAATAAAGAGAGCCCTATTGTCTTCTGCTAAAAGTGCGAGATCAACAACTGAACGAAAGGTGAAATATAAGTATAATAAACTGCTAATAAATGATGATTTAACCAAACATATCATAAATTCAACAGTTTTGTGTCATTTGTTTTATATGGTAAATATGCGCAAAAGCAACTACACGTAAATAGTATTTACAAATAACAATTTGGACCTGCCATGCCGTAAGGGCGGCGTCTTGGACGAGTCATTCAACTAATGTCTATAACTCAAGTCATGACTTTTCTGCAATCATATGCAAAAATAAATTACCAGGAAAATTGGAGCTTGGAATTAATTGACGCTCGTGAACACATATTTTCTAAATTATTAACATAAGGCACTGTCAACGTTGTAAGAATTAAGCAAAACGAATAATAAAAAAAAAAATATAGGCAAAATATTCCAGAATTAATCCTCTGACGGCTGAAATTTCAACATTTGAGCCTCCTGACGTGTAGGCTCAACATGGCCTGAATGTGTTAAAACCGTTGATTTCCAGTCCTCCGCACATCCAGGATTAATTCTCTGACTAATAATGCAAATATTAAACGTCGTCTAAATGACAGGGTTAAAACAGTAAAAGATAAACAGAATACTTTTAAATGTAAACTTAGCTAGCATCCCTGAGCAGTTTTAAGAAATATCAAAAATAAGAATTAGAATCAAAACTGACTTTGACTTCTGACTTGCCCACAAAACCTGGACGCTAACATTTTTAACTTATTGCAGACGGGCATTAGTATACAAAATATCAAAGAATTTCTGGCCCCGCAAAATATAATTTACAAACTTTAACAATATATCGCGACATATTAGAAAACGATTTCCCACGTATTCTCTTGACTGTAAAAAAACTCGTGTAAGTAAGGTAATCCGGCCAGCAGCTAGGTTAACCTGCATTGGTGTAGATGAGCTGGAATCTTAGTGAAAGAGAAATTTACGACAATTCTCAGCACCGCAGAAACATGGCTTGAGAATCGCCTTCTCTTCTTCATTGCTCTCCTCCGTTCCAGTGGTGTTAGAAATCTGATTCTTATAATCAAATGTCAGTTGGGTTCCCTAGTGCATGACATATTTTATGTGTAGATAATATTTAAAAACTTTCGGCCAACCTTACCCTTGGAATATCTTTGATGGCAAATAGCGCCAATTTCGGGAGATTTGGGTCCAAGCAGTTGACCCAGACAGCAAACACTGCCAGATTGGGGTCACAGGAATGGTTGAAAAAGTGTGAGACGTTCCCAAAATTTGCTGCATCAACAGCATAGGGACATGCCTCCTCCTCGTTGAAGTCCAAATCGAAAAGATACGTGCATCCCTCTGCATCGTAAGTCTTACTGCGCCGGTCAGACTCTTCCATTGGAATAACTTCGCCGGCATAGAGGCTTACAAATGAGCCTTTCTTGATTGTCTACAATAAGGACCGAAACATGAAGGTTGTGATTAGAATGCATTGAAGTTGCTATATACCGGCTTCTTACCTTCAGAGTTTTCACACCCCAGCCACATCCATTCGAAGTGCGAAAAATGCTGTACTTCATGTCTTTCAGAGCCTGCCGTCCGTCTTGAACAACTCTATTTGGACATTCAGGTCCACACGGACAAATCTTGTTGCACTCGTAAATAGGTGTGCCGACTTGCACACGAAGCCTGCAAGCCAATTGGATGTGTCTCATGTATGAACATTAATTATCACCCGCAATTAGTGTTGAAACGTTACCTTTTGTATTGAGAATATGCAAACTCTGCGCTGAACAATGAAGCGCAGCAGGCTTTTCTGTTGTTGAAACAATTAATGGTGCAGGCACAGCCCATTGGCGGGTCGTCTGGAATCGTGACACCTGCTCCCGGGATGTAGTCGTTCACATATTTGAATCCTGGAGGAGGCCCTGCCATGTCCACTTCATTTTCCACTGCGATAGAAGGCATTCCCTTTGTTATAGCGTTTATCTCAACCTCCCATTCCTAGAGTATTAAAAAATTCAAGTTTATTATTGCATAAAATAGAGTAAAAGCAATAGTGAGTGAGTCAAACCTTCAGTTGCTGCTGGATTTTATCCTTGCGCAACTCGAACTGATGAATCAGTAACTGCTGCCTAAGCTCTTTTTGTTCATCGAAGTCTAATTTCCCGTCCACCCCATCCAAGAGTATTTTGTCCAATTGCAAAATTGGCCAAGACCAAGTGTTCTTCTTTTCAGTAAAGAAACGTTTCCACATCACTTCACATTCCTAGAATAAGATGGTTAATACGGTGCCAAAAGTTTAGTTCGAATTAAGACGACTTACATCAATCTCCTCTTGGGTAGGAACTTGAGTCCGTTGATAAAATTCTTGAGCTCGAATGTGGAACGGGCGCGGATCTGGTGGAAGTTCAATTTCAAGTGGAGGTCCCTTACGACGCTTCTTTCCGTTAGGCATCACCACATAGTCACTTTGAGAAAGAATTGCTTCAACTTCAGCTTTGCGCTGGTTGTAGAATAGAAGCATTTCTTCTTCACAGTTCCCGAGATTTTTCAGTGGTTCCCATGTGTTAAAATCTGGTTAGAAAAGTAATAATGACACCTTTTATAGTTTAAGAAGTAACATATTGCATAAAATAAAATAATTACCTGGCTCCCAATCCTTCCACTTGACCAGGTACATCGGGCCTGAGCTGTCCTTCATATAGTTCAAAATCTTCTCGACTTCATAAACTCCTTCCGATGACGACTCAGAGTCGGAGTTGCGCTCATCTACAGCAGATGATGCAGAAGCAGATGTTCCCTGACGGTCATCCTCGCTCTCCCTTGCTTGCAGCACCACGTTCACATTACCTGACGTCCCAGCCGCTGCCATTTCACGTAGCACCTTTTCACCCCTTCGGACGGAGTCTTCGATACTAAAACAATATACCATTAATGCAAGGTTACAGCTCAGTCACTAGAATGGAACTTCAAGCTGAGGTTAGTTTAGTCTCTTACGCAGTGACGCTATTTTTTGGCGGCGTTGATGGTGGTGTTATCATTGGGTGCGCTGCGGCTGGCACCATACTGAAATATTAAAAACATTCATAAGATTCCTTGCGCCTCGGCGGAAATTAGTTAGAAGCTACAATTATTAGCACTTTCGAAAAATACAAGTCTGGTACTCTCAACGCTCGACTAAACCATCCTGCAGTACTACTGTGTAACAACCACACTCACACTCGTCTGTTTAGTTTGGCTCAATGAGTTTAGCTCATCAAAATCTTTGGCTTAACTTAGTAGAGTACATGAAGTTATGTAAAGTGCCAGTGTAAGTAAGGTTTCCTTGTGTATCATACCTGTGAAGAATGGACAAGATTACAAGTGATCCGGTGTCACCACCGGGCCACTACGGTCACCCACCAGGTTATTTCCCACTGTGTTGCGCATGGAAGGTCAACGGGGTCACCTATACGTATCTGCAATTGAACCGCTAATTGTGAGCCTGTGGCTTATCGACGCTGTCCCACTGCTTCCCTGGTCACTTGCTGATTCGACAGGATGACGACGGGATACAAAAGGGCGACTACGGAACGTCTGGAGCCAGGAGCCAGGACACTTTGTCGTGACCAGCCAAAGTGGAGGGAGAATGAAGAATGGAATGGAACAAAACAAGGCGTCCGTTTCCCTCTTTCTTGTCTTTTCAGGAAGGAAGTGGCGACTCTACTTCACAGACATCAAGAAACGTATTCCAATCTACGTAAATTATTAAATGTAATAAACTAACTATAGCTATAACTACGGTTAGCCTACTAATGAATCATTAATTTAATTAATTCACAACAACAATGGACACAATTATTACTCAGTAATAAGAAAACATTTGGAAATATTCATCAAATTAATTATAAAGAAACTTCAAGCAATACTTACGCCTCACACAATGTTCATAATCTTGATTAATTTAGAACAGAATTGGTTTTCATTTCATTCCAGGCTGTAAGCTGCTTATCTATCAATTATTTTATCGGGATAATTACTTTCAATTATGGTGATGAATTAAGATTAACACATAGTTAATGCATTATATATGGATACAAAGAAAGTCGCAAAATATCTACAATTCTCTGTTAAATTATTATAAATCATTAGTACTTTTAATCCAGGCAGAAGAAGGTTTTGCAGATATTACATGAAATGAAGAACCGAACTTTATTGGGGCTAATGATTACTCCTTAAACTGTTTCTTTTAAAAGTAAAATGCCAAAAAGCTTATGTGAAGAAATACTCTGAAATAATCTGAAAATTACGGGTTTTGTTTTTAATGTTTTTAACAACTAGCGGAATGTCATGTTGGGTATAAATCATGGAATCCGTTGACTCGATAGGCCAACATTAAATTCAAAATTTTGATTTTCCGCGTCATTTAATTACAATTCACAAAACAAAACAAGCTAATCAAGGCACCCCAAGTCAGAGATCAGTAACTTCACATTAATTTATTTAATTGAATTAACCAATCCAGTAAATGGTCCAGCAATTACTCATTCTACTTCACAGGTTGTCAATTGCAAATCCCAACACCAGAGAGATATTTATTTAGAGTTTCCATAATGCCACAGTCAGGAAGAAATGTAAAAGTATAAAATGTCAAACATGATTCCTCCCAGCCAAATCCATGCTAGTCGGTCTTGTCCCCCTCTTTCTTGTCTACAACCTGGGTTACTGAATGCGGACCTTGACCAGGAGGCAACGGAGGCCCGTGATGATGACCCGTAGGCTTGATGTAAACGTAAGGATTGAAACCTCCTGCTCCATACGGATAAATTCCAGGGAAGTACGGATAATCATACGGCACGCCAACAACTATACAACAATAAGAGCAATAATATCATAAAAAAGGATTCGTTTAAAAAGCTAGCACAATGGGATTTGTATTCCTTACCAGTGACTCCTACACCTCCGTTTGGCTTCTGGACGGGATTGTGCTGGTGACCAACAAAGGATGGAGTGGCATAGTAAACAATTTCTGGAACCGGAACAACTGGCTGTGGTACTGGAACTGGCGGTGATACAGGCAATACTGGCGCAGCTTGGACAACACTTGGTGGATTTGGCTTCCGAATCAAAGCTTGGTCCACACCCGCAACATAAAGGTGATCGTAGACGGGGCATGGGACAAGCAGTTGACCCTTATTGTCGTAGTAGACCGGCGTCTGTTGTCCGGTGTACAAATTCAAAAAGACACGAGCTGGAACGCCTTGAACCCTGCTACAAAATTATAGCCAGTAGACTCAGCTTAAAGTAATTTGTAAAATTCTTTTCACCAAGCTTAAAAGCATACCTGTCCTGAAGAGCACCATGATCTTGTACGACATCAACCTTCTCCCCCTCACCCGTACGGTCGTAGTACTTCACAGAGTAGATGAGTGGCACTGGTTTTCTGGCCTGCGGAGCGACCTGTGGCTGTTGAACAACTGCCGGTTGTTGTTGCTGCTGCTGCTGTGGCTGCGAATTTGATTCCAGTCCAAAGAAGCGTGCAATCGTTCTAGTAGACCGTGGAGGCTGTGTTTCTTCGGCCCCTGTGCAGAGTCCGATTCCAAGAAAAAGTATTAAGAGCTGAAAATAATTAACAAGCCTATGAATTGAAGTAGGGTGGCAAGTATGGCAGAAGTGGAGGAAGATCTTACTCGTGCTCCTTCCATGATCCTGTCTTCCAACTAACTGAGACATGAAAGGTGTGGCTTCAATCCTTCTGGAGCGTCAAGTCCGAAGCAGAGAAGCAGAAGAGCTCGTTGTCCTTGAGGAAGGAATGCCGAGCCGCGATACGATTGGCCTCTGAGGTAAGAAGGCGAGATGGAGATCTACTGAAGTCCCTATAATTAGAGACGAGTGTATAGTAGCCCGACTTTAACGAGGCTCGATAAAAAAATATACAAGGGTTTCTTTTCAGTTGCCCTCAGGCACCGCTTGAGAAGCATCTTACCTCTGGAATTTCAATTCATTGGGAGGAACTCTTTTCTTCATCCACCTGAGATCCAAGGGTCCAGATTAACACAGCTACATTTCCCAGTCCCACCACCATGAATCCCCAGCTGAATCTTGAGTCAATAAAAAAACAATGATAATATTGACATCGCACACATGGAAAGGTAAATAATAAACAAACTTAAGATGAGCGCATTCTGTTCCGAAAAGGCATGCTTCCAGAATTCTTTATAGATCTCATGACATAATCCATTCGTAATAGCCGTCTAGGGGTAAAGGTCAAGCTCTATTTGGATATGCATGACATAATGATCCCCGTCCACTGTTGACTTTAGGAACTTGATCCGAGTTTCCCTAGATAATTTCCACTAGTTAATCAAGAGTGTTGATGTTTGTAGTTAATCTGAGCACTTAACAAACCAATTTTTAAGTATACCCATTACCTACTGTCAACTCTGAGCAATTGAAAGCTTCCTCTGTTCTGGTGGAGGAATGGTAAGCAGTAATCTCCGAAGGTTAGCTAATTACAGCAATTTCTATTTTATTATTCTTTTGGTTGCCAATTTGAATTTGGCAAAATAAAGGCGGGCGAGGAATTGCATATTTATTATTTTGGCGAATATTTATTTGTGTGTGCGATTTTTTTACGCATTTGTTTTTTGCATTGCGCGTTGCGCCACAAGTGTCCCCCGTCTGCTTCATCCCATGGCTAACGCCCATGGGCACAATTAATTGAACTAGGGTAGCATAGCAAGGTAACTCCCAGATATTCGTTTATCATCATTTTGCAAATTAATTTGCATAGTCTAAAACTGATTAGGATTATCCCACTATTTTATTGCTGTCATTTGATCGTCCTGAACCCATTGGATGGTGTGTCTGTTGTGGATGGTGTCACTGGGGAGTCTCGAGTGGGATTGACGACGACAACGACGGGAGACTCCAACAGAGGAACAGCGTCCCTAAAATCACGACTTTAACAAATATTTCATTTTATTCTTGATCCGGTAATTACACACAGCAAAATGCAAAAATTCATGTTACGCATTATAAGGAATACTGCAATACCAGAACAGAATTTTTTTTATAAACTTCCTATATCCAGTTTGAACTTGTACACTTAATCTAATGAAATACTGGATTCTGGAAAAATAATTGTACGGTTACATTCCGTGGTTGAATATATTGCTAAACCAATTAAAAATTGATTTTGAAACGAAAAGTACAAATGAGTGATCGTGTAACTAATGAGACACTGACTAACAGTTAAGATTTTTTTTATAGCTCGGTTAATTGGAGGCCTAATGTTATGTTTTCCAGAGAGGGATTTCTCCCACGCCAACCCAGGCCTCCATTCGGGTCTATTTCCAATTTCAGTCACTCCGATTCCCTGTTTCCACGGGTTAAACACATATTAGAGGTCTAGAATCGGGCTCAAGTTGTTTGGATGCTTGGAAAACGTAAATTTTTTTGTAATTTGAGAAAACATTTCCAAAATAGAATTTCGTTTTATCTCCTTCCAAGTGCAAGTTAAAACTTAATAATTTTCTCCCAAAGTCTTGTATAGAGGATAAGCAAGGGGTCTATGGATGTGTTGTTTTCTTCTTCTTACATATCCATCTGAAGTTATAAGCCTTTAGAGAATGAAATTTTGGTTTTTCTACTCTTTTGAAGATAATGTTATTAGGCAGAGGGTACCTTAAGGTCTACTCCTCCATTGATATTTTTCGAGAATGTTTTTGGTCCTTGATTTAGTGTGTCTGTGCAGGGTGGGAGAAGTAGACCGTTTTGTTGGCTGTGACGCCGCCAGCAGAAGTCTCTTCTGGGCTGCCTGGGTCCCTCTGTCTAATCTTCTTGACAATTTGATAATTCCAAGTTCCAAATCAAAAACATAATTAACAACATATCATCACCATCAATAATTGTCACTAAGCTATTGGGCCTGTCAAAATTAACAAAGAACTCGGTTCCTCACCCTTTTCTAATACCCCCGGGTAAATAATCTGACTCAAGGCAAATGTAAGTGTTATCGCTTGTAATACACATTTACTTCACATCTACACTACTTTCTACTTATCGCTAAGGAAAGGTCATTGCTCAGTAGACTGAGTTTTGTGATGAACTCGAATGCCAATAGCCAAGGATCACCTTACACTAAAATAAATATTTCTATTTTCAGTGACTGCTTTCTGCTGAGTTAGCGAGGATAGCTAAATACAGTCGAGTGCAGTACAGTACAGAAGAAATGTCGAGACAAGCCAAAGGCAAAGGTTCTACGACGAGACAGGCTGCTGCCTCATCCTCGACGGACATAATTCTCTATCCCCCGACTTGCAAGGAAGTCACTGATGAAATGCACGTGGATGAACTCATTCGTCGATTGAAAGTTTTAGCCTCAACTTTTCAAAGCATGGGTCAGGAGGAGAATGCCTACGACGAGTACGTACCGGTTTGTCTTCATTTGGCTGAAGACGGTTTCCTAAACCACCCTTCCAAGGATGTTCGACTGCTAGTAGCATGCTGCATTGCGGATATTCTAAGAATTTATGCTCCTGAGGCACCCTACAAAGACCAGGAACAAGTGAAGGTAAACTATACAAAATTGTTTGGTAACTGGTTCTTAAATATAATCCGTTCCTCTTCCGTGATATGATTTTCAGACGATTTTTAAGTTTCTAATCGGACAGTTGGAAGGCTTGAAGGATCCAAAGGATCCAGCTTTCAAACGTTATTTTTACCTGCTGGAGAATATTGCATATGTCAAATCGTTCAACATGTGTTTTGAGTTGGAAGACGCACAGGACATTTTCTGCTCGTTGTTTGGACTCATCTTTCAAATCGTAAAGTAAGTTCACTCTTGTAAATAAATGTTTCCTGAGGAGTTTTAACTTCACCGTTGTCATTGTAGTGATGAGCATTCTGGGAAAGTGAAATCGTTTATGTTGGATGTTCTCTGCCCACTTGTTACGGAGTGTGATACTGTCTCCAATAACCTTCTGAACATCATTTTGCTAAACATCGTGGAGCCACAGAAAACTTCCAAAAAGAATGCGTACCAGTTAGCAAAGGACCTGATTGTGAAATGTTCAGAGACCCTCGAGCCTTATATTCAGAACGTGAGTTTAAAGTAATTAGCAAAAAGTGAAGGATTGGAATTAACAGTTTTTACATGTTTCAGTTTTTCAACCAGCATTTAGTTTGTAGCAAAGAGGAGTTGTCGAATCTGATTATTGCCCAAAAGGTAAGACTCTAAGAAAGACTCCTTAAAAGATTAAAAGTAATGGATTGGGACTGTACTTGCAGATCTATGATTTGATATATGAGCTGAACCACATTTGCCCTTCCATCCTACTATCAGTCATTCCGCAACTAGAGTACAAATTGAAGAGTGTCGACGATGCGGAGCGTCTGGGTTCCGTTTCACTCCTAGCTCGAATGTTTTCGGAAAAGGATTCCAGCCTTGCTATTAATCATACTCAACTATGGCAAGCGTTCATTGGACGGTAATTTCAACCACTTTTTCGTGTTTGATTGAAATAGCTTAAACCCATTTTATTGGACAGGTTCAATGACATTAGCATCCCAATTCGGATTAAATGTGTCCAATATTCCATGCATTTCTTACTCAACCATGCAGAACTAAGAAGTGACATCGTGGAAGCTCTTCGGGTAAGTAGTTTAAAATGGTTGAATGCTTGTTTCAAGTATTCCTGATTAATCAAAGCACATCTAAAGATGTGGAAAGTTAAAAATAACTCAATTTATTTCCAGCTAAGGCAGCATGATGGAGAAGAAAACGTAAGGTTTGAAGTGGTTAAGGCAATCGTTGCGACAGCGAAGTTGGATTTTTCTGTTGTATCTGAAAGCGAGGATTTGTTGAGTTACGTGAAGGAGAGAACTTTGGATAAAAAGGTATGGTCTACCTTCATTTGGATTTTGGTGAGGATTATAATTTTGAACGGATTGTTAACCACGGATTTTTTAGTTTAAAATCCGTCGCGAAGCGTTGCAAGGATTGGCCCTTATTTATAAAACACATCTCACTACCGATCATGTTCCGGACGCTACGAAAGAGGCGGTTACATGGATCAAGGACAAAATCCTACATGCGTACTATATGACATCACTCGATGACAGGTGCATAATTCGTTTTCCGAATGTTCTACATGCTATAAATAACCAACAGTGTTGAAACAACAATCTGTTCATTTACCTAGGATTTTAGTGGAACGGCTGTTGAATGTGTGCCTCGTGCCCTTCCAGTTACCTTCGGAGGATCGTATGCTCAAACTACTCTACCTCTACGGTACGATAGATGAAAACGCATCGAAGGCATTTGTGGAAATTCAGAAAAACTTGTTGCTGTACGTGGAGTGACTGTAGCCGTGGAGTCTTGTATAAGCAATGAATCAATTATTTCTATAATTCTCTAGAGTTCGTCGACATGTAACCGAGCTGTTGACTTGCGTCAAGAATTTTGAAAAGGCTGCACCTGACACAGAACGGTTGCTAAGTACAAGAATCTCGCAGTTGACCAAATTCTTGCCCGATCCAGTAAAGGCTTCAGAGTTCCTTTGCAAGTTTGCTGCAGATCTAAAGCAAGATAAAGGTCTTATGGCCGTTATGGAAGTGGTAGTGGGACCCCAGACGGATTGCAAAACTTGTGCAGATACAGTGGTGAGTACAAATATAATTCCCACGCCGTATTTCAATTCACGAGTTACGTTTCCTTATGAGTCTTGACATACATTTGATGAATAGAACTTGGTACTGAAGAAGTTGGGACCTCCTGTAATGACTAATCTGTATTACAACACAATCAAGATTCTTCTTCAACGGATGTCATCAGTACTCATTGACCGAGATGCCTTGATTGTAAGAACTTACCGATGTATATGACATTGAGCCTTGCCTTATTCCTATGCTTCCTTTATTCAGAAATTGCTTAGTATTCTCCATTCAGTGCGGTTGGAAAACCAAGATATTCTAAAAACGCTTGGTATGTCGAAAGATATGGCAATAGAGCGGGGCCTTCGACTTGTAACGGTGAGTCGACTGTGGTCATTTACAGTATTTTAGACTGATGGAATGAAAAATAATTATCCCTCAAGGTTTTGGCATTTGTCTTCCCGAATCATTTTGCAGAAGAGCAAACCCTTACTCTTCTTATTCGTCTTCTTACCTTGGTCACGGAACCCCTTCAACCAGCGATTTTAACAGCCCTTACGTACATTGGCAAACCCAAACCAATTGGTAAGTTTTCAGTCAAAAAGCGTTTCAGTAAAGTGTTTCAATTTTCTGCATTCATTCACTGTACCTGACACTTTCTTCAATTTTAATAGGGCAGTATCTTCCACAACTCATTGGAATTTTAGTGCCACATTGTCAGACTATGCTTGTTACGGGTACGCCGAAACAAGCCAAGGAAGCTATTCGTTGTCTATACACGAATATGAACCCAAGCCCTCGGCTTCAAGCCTTCTCCCAACTTGTGGATGCTCTTAAGACTAACCTAGATCCAGAAAATACCAGCTACCGCACATCTATCGTGGGATTGGGTCATATCGCACAGCTGATGCCGGACGAGTTTAAGAATGAAATGAAGGGTATTGTTTCTCAGAAGCTAGTGAAGGAATTGCTAGTTAACCCCACGCGAACTGACGATGATCGCTACAAGAACTCGGAGCGTTGGTGTGAATTTGAAGACTTGCCGGAGATAACCCGAGCAATGATTGCAGGAATGAAAGCAACTGTTCGTTGGCTCTTGGGTCTTCGTACGGACATCAAGTCGGCTGCTAAGACATTCAAGATGCTCACTGCATTTGTGGAAACAGGAGGTGGATTCATCAATGCCAAAGTGGCATTTAGTGCTGCCGAAAAGTCTTGGCTACGACTTTCAGCCGGAGCAGCCATGCTCAAGGTTTGTGAGCAGAAAGGAGTTGGAGATCAATTTACTGCGGCGCAATTCTTCACACTTTCAAAATTGATGAATGACGAAGTATTGCAAGTTCGATCAAAGTTTGCAGCAAAACTTCATCGTGGACTGTCACGTGGTATCCCTCACAAGTGCCTACCGTTAGACTTCATGGGCTACTACGCCCTCGGCGGCTATGAGACTGATCGAAAGCAACGTAGTATGCTGAAAGGCTTCATGGTGGCTGATGTGACGAAACGCCGTGAATACATCAAAAGCTTGATGGCAACAGCGTGTGACCGGGCAACAGAACAACTTCCACACATTATGCCAGACTACATGTTGGTATTCGCCGTACCACTTCTCACTCATAATCCCAAGTGAGTTGTTCATGACGTTGAATGTGCGTGACTTTTTTACGTCAGTTTTTATTACTTTTTATTTATCATTACAGATTTACGTCATACGCCAACCAGGATCAACTTTTTCTGGTGAAGGAATGTCTTTGGTTTATCCTTGAGTCCCTCATTGTCAAGAATGAAGCCTATTCATTTAGCTTTTATAAATCGCTGATTGAGGGGATGAAGAATCATCTGGACGCACTGGAACCGGAGAGCGATGAAATTAACTCGAAAATGTACTCCATATGTGACGTTGCCCTGGGACTTATTCTCCAGAGGTCTACCAGCTTTGAGATGAAAGATCATCCATCTGAACCACGAATTCCTCCTATGTATTTTAAGCGTCACGAGGACCCTTACTTCACAAATACACAGTCTTATCTCCCTGCTGAAATGCAATATGCCGCCCCAAAGAAAACTGGAATGATGATCTCTGTTGTTTCCGAGACCTCGAATAAGAGACCAGGAGGACGAAAAGTGAAGAAGGATACACCGCCAGTAGTAGGTGGGGATGGGAATTTGTCCATCGATGCAATGCCAATGGACGCAGATCAGACTCGGCTTGAGATTCCAGGGATCGAGAACGAGAGTGAGGACGACGAGCCCGCTCCGAAGACTCTCCGTTTGACACGTCGCACTGCTGCAGCTGCTGCGGCTGCTGCGTCCACAAAGCCAACCCCACCCAGTGATCCAGTCCCACCTGGAGCAACTGAAGACAGTGAACCGATTGCTCCTCAAACCATCCGTGTGACCCGACGTACGGCTGCTGCTGCTGCATCAACACCAACGTCAACTACCCACCCGACAACCATGTCGGTGACATGCTAACGCCATGAATTGCATCAATTGCATCAATAACTAAAGAATAGGCTTGAATGTCTAACTTTAGAAAGCATCAACTTTGTCTAACTCTTAAGTGTACATCTTTTTCATTATGAGAACTTTTAATTCATACTTTAAACAGACTACCGACATTAAAAACTTGTTATAAGCATACAAGCCAGGTGCATCAGGTTCATTTCCCATTTTCTAAAAGGAAGGAGATGATTCTCCGCGGATTAATTTTGTCGTATGTTTTAAGCGGGCAGTCCATTATGAAATTTCTTTCAGCATTTCATGAAACTTTAGTTGCGCAACTTGACCGTGAAACTCCAATTTAGCAAGAATTTCATAAAACTTTTTAAACCCTAGTCCAC
>VNWY01000864.1:0-26189 GCA_009869845.1 Pseudachorutes palmiensis | reverse complement strand
TATATAGTAAAAACACGAGTAAAAGCTTCAAATTCTAAACGTGTGTAACAACTGTAGTGCGCAGTATAGTTATATTCACTATCATATGAAGGCATGCTTACATGAAGAATATTAAAATGTATTACATCCATTAGTTAGTTGGTTTAATTGAAAGTATTCCGTTGATTGTGTAGTTGACTACGTTGTAATTGTATTCACACATTGTTGTCTTTGAAATGGCCAGCAACTGGGTAGTTCCAATGGATGCGCCAACAACGATTGGTCGAGAACGCTTCAGTAGCGATAGGAGTAAACGGCGTTTCATTTTGGATTCCACATTTGCAACCGATGCTCCCATGTCACGAAGAAGGGTTTCCGACAGTTCATGCATTGCCGTAGCCAACGGCTTAAAATTAAAAATAATTGTGACCTTTGACGTTAAGGAAAGTAGCATTAAAGTTGTTGTTAAGAGTGGAGGAATAATTGAGTAGAATCTTACGCAAATGAAATCACACGCAACTATGACCACAAATAACAAAACCATGAAGGCAAATGAGCAGTTGTTTATGAAATTGCGAACAAAGACAAATATAATTTGTGATCGAATGAAGTCGGAACAGTGGAGGATTCGGAGCTTCTTTTCAGCGGATAAAGATGCATGGATTGATTTGACATACCCGCACAGTTCCTCCTCAAATACCAGCCACAATGCGCCTTGCAATGCTATTTGACGAATACCATGAACCAAGATGAATGTGGAGAGGGAAAGTCGAATTCCGATTATTACAACGTGACCCCATGGATGGTCCAAAATGCTACTGGGGAGTAGAATTCTGAACGAATATTTGAATGGATCCAAAGATTCAAATACTCCCACGAAAGAAAGCAAGTAAGGAAAAAACAGAAAATACAATATGAACCATTTGGTTATCCGATTGATCCATTTGTATTCAGTAGATTCTATAGTTCCTCTTGTACTGTTCCAATCCTTGAGATTTTGAAAAGCCTTGACCGTGTCTCTTGAATAAACTACGAGTGTCCAACTAGTGAATAGATCAAAACAACCACATACGACCATTAATGAAATAAACATCGTCGCCTCAATAGGTGGTGAGAGTGGGTTGGTTCCGAGCATGACTTCGCGCAGAAGGACGAGGAGGCAAGATCCCACTGCTGAGCAGCCTATGATGAATATGGTTACAAAGTGCCACACTTTGCTCTCCCTTGGGCGAGTGTGAAGACTGAAACGTTGAGTTTCAGGATGCCATTCCAGTGGGAAGGTCCAAGTGTAGCCATGCAGTTGATGGTAGTAATCAAGCAGAGAGACAGAAGAGTCGAATAGAGATTCAAGTATTCGGATGCGGAATTTAGTTACGACCTTCTCCATCAGTATTTTGAGTTCTTTGAAGTTGCTTGCTGCTGTTTGCAGTTTCGTTTGCTTGTTCACCGGGTGAGTTGGAAGTTGTATTTGATATCCTTTGGAAGTGTCTGATCCAACAACCGTTTAAATCCATGGGTTATTTAATTCAGAATTCCTTCGCCCCTTATTGCTTACTTTGTAAGTGATTTATTTATCATAGTCCAATCGATATAATAATAAATAGCCACTCTGCTTAATTGGAAGCTTAAAGTTATGCTTTCAAACGTGATGGCCTGGATGGCTCATTAATCGTCAATCAACTGTAATGGCGTCTTGATTTTTTATGATATTATTCATGTGGACATTCACCATTAATTTTAATTATAATTCATGAACTGAAATGTAGTTAAATTAACGAAAGGATTTCTCGATTGAATGTCCCTTCGGTGGAGCATTAGAGCGCCAGAAGACTGTTGGGTAGGGTTCCGAATTTTGTTCAAGTCCCCCAATACTTTGCCAGTGCTGCCTGGAGTCTGCTGTGGGTTGTGTGCTTGATTGATGCCGTCCTGGACACGTCCTTGAACGGAGCTCTGGTCAGCTACATTCTTTGCTCCCTTGGCTGCATTCTTAAAGAAACTCCCTTCAGTCCCAGTGGAAGCAAAGGTCAAAAAAGGGCCGCCAGAAGTATAAAGCAGAAAGACTTCATTCTGAAAATGGACCCTCCTCGCTTAAAGTTGCGATAATGTTCATCATAGTTTCTAAGTTTGTATTTATACCCACCACCAAAACCCCTTTAGGAAATTAGAAGATGTTCACAGAAAAGATAAGACGTCATTAGTTTGGGAATTCCATAGCATCTACTTTTATAATTGCTGACCTCATGTTTCAAGAAGTCATTTTCATACCTGAATTTCCTAATTTTCAAATTATGGAAACTTTGTTTATTTCATGTTTCATTGTCAATGTCTTTGTTTTAAATTCTTCCAGAAATTAACGGAGTACTCGTCGGCTTGGGCTGCAAGGTAATTCGCTGCAATCGGATGTCCGAGATTCTGCTCATGAACAAACTGCGCAAGCGTGGACTATTATTCGGCCGTGCCCAGTGCCATTTTAATTGTAGAATTCATACCATGTTAACCAAGTATGACACAGAAACACGATTAAAAGTTACAAAATGGCAAGGGTACATCAAGACTATTGGAATGTATTACATCCATTAGTTTAGTTGGTTTGATTGAAAATATTCCGTTGATTGTATATAGTAATTGTATTCACACATTGTATCCCTTCTGATGGACATCAACCGTGTAGATCCAATGGATGCGCCTAGACTCATTGGTCGGGAACGCTTCAGTAGAGATAGGAGTAACCGGCGTTTCATTTTGGATTCCACATTTGCAACCGATGCTCCCATGTCAGGAAGAAGGGATTGGGATACTTATGGACTGCCGTACCCAACGGCTTTAAACAAAAAATAATTGAGAACTTTGAAGTAAAGGAAAGTAGAATTAAACTTGTTGTTAAGAGTGAGTGGGGGAATAATTGAGTAGAATCTCACGCAAATGAAATCACACGCAACTATGACCACAAATAACAAAACCATGAAGGCAAATGAGCCGTTGTTTATGAAACTGCTTTTGTAGTTTATTAATATTTTGAGCATGTTCAACTTCTGGAAGACATTTTTCCAATTCCAATGCACTTTGTTTTCCATTGAATGCTCCGAATTCTCCTGACTCCAGTTGACTGGCTTGCGGAAACTACAGTTTTCCTCTTCTTCGAAGATACCCGACAGGTGAGTTGCTTCACAGTCATGTAAGCAACGACCTTCTCACCAAACACATCGAGGATCAATTCGTGAATTTGTCGCTTCATTTCAGATGACATCTTCCCTGTGTAATTCTTCAGGAGCAAACGAAAGAATACCTGCGATTAAAACCAGAAACGTTTTAGTCAAAACCGGATGTCATATTCTGGTAAAGTAAAACACACCATCATTGAATCTTCTAGTCGTGCCTGGACATCAACTAGTCCGCAGTCCTTTGATATCAATCTTTCCCCCTGCCGTGTTGAGCTATTGTCCACATCCATGGTTTCATTCTGCTGAGCAGAATTTGCTGAATTGCATTCTTTCCAAGAAGAAATGGAGTACTTCTGGTATCCTCGAAGAAATTCCACCATCATTGTATGCCAGCCAAGTTCCAGAATCACATGAATCTCAGTTTCTTCTAGTGCAGTTACTAAAGACAATGCCAAGTTGAGCAGAATCAAATCGAGCGAGATGGCTTGAATACAAGAGGTGAGAGATCGGTTGAGCGCTTCTGTAACATACTGACAAGTCCAAAGGGCAACATCAACTGCAAAATCCTTTGGGGATTTCTTCAACAACTGGAAATACAAGAACGTAAAATAAAATTGGTGCCACTTGATTTTAAAATAAGTAACTTACCAAGACGATGGCTTGGGCAATGCTCTCATGAAGCTCTGGCGATAGAGCAAAGCCTATCAATGTCATCAGTGTTTTCCCAATCTTACGCAGCTATTGGGATAAATCAGTATGTGACTAGATCGATTACCACCCAACAAAAGACAGATGAAACTTACAAAACCTGCTTCAGTCGGAGATGAGCATTTGAGAGTAGCACCAACAACGCTCATGATTCTTCGCAGCCCTTCTTCATCGCATGTCCCGAATTTTCCTCGCATGTAATCATTGAAGAAGCTTATTACGGTTTTGAGCACAGGAAGAACCCCATTTGATGTGATATCCTCGATGATAAGTTTAAAATCCACAGGACATACTATTGATTTGCCTTGTCTCAGCAGCAAGCCGGTAGGACTCGACTCTCCGTTTGAAAGTTTGTTGGAACTTGTAGCTCCAGACGGGTCAACAGTGTTGGTGTTGGATGTCGAATTACCATCCACAACGTCCTCGCCAATTTCTGCGTTTCGTACAGATTTCCCCCCTTCTTGATCTGTGGATTTTTTTATTTCTGTAGGTCGGGACAAGAAGGCGACTACAAACATTTTCATGTAGTCGATCCATTCTATGCCTACGACATCCCCTCTGCTTCGATTTACGTTGTCTTCAGCTTCACTTACTGGATCAGTTGTTCGTTCCATTGTGACATCCTCTTCCTCGTTCAAAACAAGAATTCTTTCCATTAACTTTTCTAATCGGGAAGAAGTATGAGCCAAACTCGACGTTGGTCGTGAAAGGACATGAGGTTCTGACGTTTCGATCAGTTTGTCAACGCGGATTTCGCTTCTACTCTTTCGTTTCTTGAGATTCACAGGGTGGAGCTCAGTCTGTGCGGGATTTGCATCGTCATCTGACACGAAATAGGAAGATTCTGAACTGGAATATGCTACACAGTCACCTTCGTCCTCCTCCATGCTACTTTCCCGAGTTGACAGAGCTTGGTTCAAAAACGTCGAGGGACTCAGTTGATGGTGACTCAATGATATAGTCGCGAGACTCCGCAAAGGCTTTGGATTTTGTCTTGAGTCTAGAAACACTTGGAAGAGATCAATTGGGTTCACGGAGTCCTGTGATACTAAAAGTCCGTTTCCTAGTCTTTTAAATTCTGGTCCTGGATAGGCATGCTGGTGGCCAAAATTTTGGGTTCCCATTAGTTTTTCTGCCTTCATAAAATGCTCCACTTTTAGTCTATCACACTGGTCATGTTTCTTAAATTGATCCGAAATCTGGACGATATAAAAAATATTTGTAAATTCATCTTCATAACTTGCGTAGATTTACAGATAGACATTACCATTACTATACGCCTCAGCTTATTCATCGCAGATTGTCCAATCGCTGAAGCAAGGAAGTCCGGCAACTCAGTACCCACCGCCTGAGCCATCAGTAACACAGAAGACGCTGGTAGCCTAAAATTGTAAAAATATCTTATATTCAATTGATCATTAGTTCCGACAATTATTCAGGCGCTTCGTTCCAACTTTTCAAGAAATGATATCTTACACTGGAGGACAGGAAGGCTGTTCTGCTTCAACTGATGAGCATACGCTAGCATCTGACCAAGCATCCTCTTCGTTTGCCGGTTCACCTTCATCCGTACTTCCTACGCCGCTCTCTCCAGACTCAGCGCTTTCACATGTGACATCCTCGTCATCTGAACTGGATCCTGATCCAGAATCTTGACCATTTTCGACTGGAGTGGGAACAGCCTCTGCTTCCTGTCTCAACGTTTCAAGTGGATCAGAAGACTCGGGATCCATCTCGTTCTATCAATATTAGAAGAAGAAAATATTTTTTAATTCTAACCTTTGCTTCGAATGTCAAAGATCTCCACCGATGACTGAAGGTCAGTTTACAACACGACGATCATAATGTATAAATTGTGGCATTGTTCTTACCATTTTCGCTGTCTTGGTGCTCCCCACAGGAGTATACGTGGTCGCCCGTCACTAATTGCAAATTACTAATTACTTGATTAGTTTAATTTCCCAATTAATTCCGGTTTACATTTCTCAAGTTTTTCTAAAAAGATAAAGTGAAAGCTTGCTGAATAAAGCCACTTGATTTCCCGCCTTTTTCTCTGATGCAAAAGCAAGTTGGGAACCTTGAGACTTCTTGAACTTTGAAAAACTGGATTAGTTAATCCCCTTATAAGCTGATTACCTTTGACCTGAATTTAGTAAATGATGAAATACTGCAACTTCTCAGCTAAAATGCACGTGTGGAGTTCCTTGTCTTTGAGAAAGAAAGCGTTTTCAATATGGATTTTGGCAAGATGGGTTTGTGTGTCGAAAGCAGAAAGCAAGTTGCAGAGGAGACGGTGATGAAGGGGTCATTGAACCTGCAAATTTACTGTTCCCTTGAGGGATCCGACGATAAGGTAAAAACAACAAATAGCCATGTCTTTAAAAACAGCCAGGAGCCATATAAATCTTGGAGAAAGCGGAGGGACTGCCCTTGGTTTTTTAAGAGAGAAAGTAATGCATGTTTTTAGAGGGGAAATGGGAAAGCCACTACCAGGCAAAGGCAAATTGTTGCTTTCAGGATTTTTGGCAGATAATTATTGAACCGAATTGTGGACGTAAGGACTAAAAACCATTATTAAACTTATGTGAGAAGTGAAAACCAATGCCAGCCTTCTCACAAGCATTGAAATGGGAATTGGGACCTGTTTTTCTATCGGAGACATTTGGCGCAGGCAGAATCTGTTGTTACCCCTTTGCTTTTTACAGCTATTTCTTGTCTTTAACGTGTTGACTTACTCCATCAATGCCTTAAAGGCAACAAACTTGGCGACTTTTGTGCCTCGATTAGTTTGGATTTGAATTTGTGTGGCAAATAACCTTACTTATATTCTTGTGAAAATGTCTGGAACGTCAGGAGACACTTCTGCACCCTTCCACGACTACGACAGAAGGAATTGGTTCCATCGAAACTTAAAGTTTCTAATGGGAGGGTATTTATTGTCTTTATTTACAAATGCATAATGCTTTTCATATTTTTTGTGTAAAGAATTACCGTGATTTTGCTCATGTGCCTAAGCGTTGCTGCAATTTCATCGTCCGAGACTTCGAATGCTGGCATCATCATGTTAAAACAAACCCAAAAGGATTTTGAGTCTGACGTAAAGAAGCACAATTATACTCTTAAATGTACGAACTAAAATTAACATTTTTACAGTATGAACGTTGTTACGAGGGTGCATATGAATACGACAAAGACAATGGTGAGAGCAAAATGTCCACGGTGAAAGTGCGAAGTGTGGGAATCCCTAAAACACAGTCAGTCAGCACATCTCATTTCATCTTTCTTGCACCCATATGAATTTTTGACTCTAAAGCATTCCCAGACTAGAGGTGGGATGGATTGGCCGAAAAAAAAATCCAACCCGACTCAATCCAATCCGTAACTTTTTAAAAAAAACCAACCCGAAAAAATCCAACTCGAAACTTTTTAAAAAAATCCAACCCATTCCCAGACATTCTTAGTCAGTTATGAGGTGGTCGGTTGACCTCACTGACCTCACTTCTCATGTCTGCCTAACTTTGTACGGTGGCAGTAATGAAGTTGCTGCGTGACTGGGGACATTGAGACGCGATTCAAAGGAGTCCATGGGGTTCACTGACCTTAGCTGAGCTCGGTACAAGGTCAAGTAACCACCTTCTGCTGATTAGGTAGTTGTTGGGGTCATTTTGAGGCGGAAAATGTGGAAGATGTGCAAGATATTCACTTGAAATTTATGAATTTAAGGTAATGTCAGGTAAACCGACCACACTATTCTGATTAGGCAGTGTAGCGTAGGGACGTTTTAGAGTCAAAAATGTAGAGGATTACAACGGTGTGGAAGGGTGCTAATGCTGCATCCTGTGTTTTAGGTAGACCGCAAAATGTTTACAAAGTTGTGTGTCTTGTTCGATATTTTATTTCTTTATTGTTCTCCCTGCTAACACTGCGATCCCCATTGTATTCCGTTGACCTTTCTTGACCTTTGCTGTCAAGGTTTAGTTGATTTGACATAAAATGTACAAACTATATAGCAATAATCAGATAAATGTCAGTGAATGATAAGTTTAGTTATAAGCAGCTGAGTTTTTCCTAGGGAAAGATAAGGAGAGGATCATGCTCTTTGGGAGGCGTCTTTCGCAAGCAGCTCTCAATTCGTGGATGTGCTGTCGCTCGGCTGCTGACCTTAGTTCGCTATCAACTTTTCTGGAAGGAACTCATCCATCGTGTCACGTCAGCGGCTACAGCAGTATCAACCACAAGAGTAAAATGGTAAGGGTCATAGGGATTTGTCTTTAGTATACGGCATTTAAACTGCATTTATGATTTTAGGTCCCACCACCGAAACTTACAGAGGAGGAAAGAAGCCAAGTGCTGAGCCCTTTACTTGCAGTTGGATGGACCGTAACCCCTGGCAGGGATGCCATTTACAAGGAACTAATCTTTAAGAACTTCAATGAGGTATAAATTGAAATATTCCACACTATAGTGTTAGCATGAAGTTTACTCTTGTCTTACTCTCCGTAGGCATTTGGATTCATGAGCCGAGTAGCTCTTTTGGCGGAGAAGATGGATCATCATCCAGAATGGTTCAACGTTTACAACAAGGTTCAAGTCACTCTCTCTAGTCATGATGTAAGCGGGATCAGCAGCAGGGACATTAAAATGGCCAATTTCATCGAAAAAGCAATCAAATGAAGTAATGTACCAGACCATAAGGAATCCAAGGGACCAAATGGAATCATAAGGACATAAAAATATCATAAGGCTGAAATCAATTAGTCGTTGGTGTAGCTAAAGCCTGAGTAAACTCGCTTTCCCAAAATTCTCACGGAGCTCAAGCGAAGCGTTGACTTTCCCATTTTCCAATTGGATTTTACACTTTTACTCTCGCATTGGTGGCGAGGATAAGGAAGTGTGCTGAGTGTTGGGTGGGGTGTGGATGGCTGTGGACTGGAGCGCATTCTCGATCCGAAATGTTTTTTCGGATCCGAAACTGCTCCTGTCCTGTCCTGGTGATCACCAGGGGAGCGTGGGAAGGAGAGCAGACGAGAGTCAGCAGCCAGCGACGATTCATCCGCTTACTCCAGTCTCTTCTGTTTAGTAGAGGCAACAGGAGTAGTGTTGCTTCCAGCACCACCAACACCGCCAAGGGATGAGTGAGACAGGTGCCCAGGCAGTGGGAGACTGGTGACATTGTTGACATGATTCTGGACCACTTCCTGGGACACTCGACAAAGGCTCTCTCTCCAGCAGTCCAGTCTCAGCGGTCCCACCCTTGAGGTATGGAGCAGGAGCAGTGAAGGAGTGGCAAGTGGACAGGCAGCTTCAGTGGTACCCTTCGTGATGTCAATAAGTGGACGAGTACATCTCCTCCATGCATGTTATTACTGGGAGTGGTGTGCCAAGGAAGACGCAGGGACTTTCCCTATCGGAGCTCCACTTCCCTGCTGATGACCCATCCAGTTAAACAGTGAGTGAGCCTTGGGCGTCACTTTGATTTTTCGTTAAATTAAGTCCATTGAATTTGCATGCTTATTTTGGTCTACCACGAAACCAAACCTGATAACACGTGGAATATTGCTTCTCAAGTTACACGCTTCCTGTCAGCATTGTGAGGGAAATGCATCAGAGCGTTGTCGTTTCCTCCCTCGTGCTGCTCTGCTGCAAGGATCCCTTTGTGAGGAGGCTGTTGCTGTATCTTTGCATCTAGGACTCCAGGGTAATTCGGTGGCTCTTTAGTGGGTCATGGGAGTGGGATTTCGTTGGTGTTTGGCCGAGTCCCGTGTGTCACCCACCCATGAGAGGATGAACCTCAAGGGAAGTTGGGAGAGACTTGGAAGTCGACGCCTGTGCACTTACTCCAGCCTCCGTCCCTGGGTTGCTGGAGGACTTTGATTCTGGAGGAGGAATGGAGATAGAGTCTATTGATTTTCCCACTTTCTCCCATTGACTGTCCTTCTCATCTTCATTTTCAGATGACGAAAGAGGGCGAGAAGGGACTCAAAGTGGCACGGCATGGAGACGAAAGGGACAAGGAGGGAGGTGACCTTAGGCTCAGGGCATTCAACCCAGGCTCGGCACAAGGACCCCCGACGCCATCCACGCGCCAAGGGACTCCAGGGCCCCCCGCCAGTGAGACGCATTCCTCTCAAAACGGACACCCCGAGGAGGAGGTGACCAACGGCCCGAGTAGGACGCCCAACAAGTGCTGTCTCTGCTGGTGTTGCTGCTGCTCCTGCTCATGGTAAAACACCAGTAGCTCATTCCAGAGAAGGCGAGGAGGGAAGTTCCCCGGCTATTTAGGTCCTGTCAACTCAAATAGAAAGAGTTGCTTAGCGTGCCACTCTCTGTTTACATAACCGATTCAAATCGATTACCGTTAAAGTCCACTTACCCGAAGCCTGAGCTGGAAATGTCTGATAACCGGTGGAATGCGGTGATTGGGTGATTAGGGAGAGGAGATAGTGAAGTGCGATTAGTGAGTCCATGTCCATTGACGTGCGGAAACGAGCTAACCGCGACAAGTTGAGAACTCTTGCTCAATATTCAAGCCCATCACCCACTTCATGTGGTTTCTTCGGATGACGGAGGAGGAAAACTAGCACTAAAATCAGACCAATATAGCTCCGATAACTTCCCGGACCTAGCAGCCATGGAACCTCCTGTCAACATTTCCTTCTTTTGATTGTTAGGCTTCCACGTCGTGACAATATGTCTCATCTTTCCTTTGTTGACCCTTGCAGTTCTGGCCTCAGGGGCAACCAGGAGCCTAGGACAAAGCCCAAAGACCCAGATGCAGAACTCAACTCTGACCCAGAACTCAGGTGAGAGCACGTCAAATCAACTCCTCCAGAGACGCGGCGTTGAAATTCCATATTGACACAACGGCCATGTGGCTCTCTTTGTCAACAGCCAGGATCTAAACAAAAAAAGTTAAACGCATTTGAATTGAAGGAAGTGTGAGCATCGAATTTTACGATTATTGGATAGTTGCCAAAAATCAGAAGCCAGGTGACTGGTTCTGGATTGCTACAACGAGCCCAGCAATTGATTCTTGACGTTTCCTAGAGTCTACCCCTCCCCATGACCCAGTTTCGTCTATTGCGCTAAATCCTGAGTCGAATTCTGTTACAAAAAGAACCACATAAAGTTAATGAACCACAACTATAAACTGAAACAATTCATTACCTTTTGTTCCTCGACAACGACGTAATCTTTTCCTCCAGAATTCAACTAGCCTTGACATGAAAACATAAATTAAAAAGGCTATTTAGTAAAATCTTGTGGAAAAGGAAAGTGAAGAAGAAACTCAATTCCTTCTTCTTCCACCATGGCGGCCCCATAGCCTTCAGCCAACCGAGCTTAAAATGAGCGAAAAAGAATCCCTTAGGCATTCAAATGAACATGTTCGTAGATAGTATTAAATTATGTCTGCCTAATTAGATTATTTTTTGGTTTCAGCCCATCCCTCGATGAGATTCGGAGCTGGGGTGAATCTTTCGACAAGCTGATGAGAAGCGGCGGTGGTCGCAAGGTCTTCCGTGAATTTCTAAAGTGCGAATACAGTGAAGAGAATATTCTCTTTTGGCTCGCATGTGAGGAGTTACGGTGAGTGAGGGGACAGTGTCGCTTTGGCATGATGACTTTCCAAATCTGCCTTAAGCCCTTAAGTCTCCTTTCTTTTTCCAGGAAGGAGTCTAAGCCAGAGTTGATTGAGGAGAAGGCGAGACTCATCTACGAGGACTACATCTCCATCCTTTCCCCCAAGGAGGTAATTTTTCAATTAGACTTTCCAATTACTTAATTAATTGCATTCCGCCTTGCCTCCAGGTGAGCTTGGACTCTCGTGTTCGTGAAGTGGTGAATCAGAACATGGTTGACCCTTCCCCGCATACGTTTGACGAGGCGCAGGTCCAGATCTACACGCTCATGCATAGAGACTCTTACCCGCGTTTTGTCAACTCAATCATGTACAAGAAACTCGCTCAGCTCAACGTCCCCCATCGAGGGTCCTCCGTATCCACATCGGGACTTCGGAGCAGTCCGGCCTCACGGAAAGAGTCATTGGCCGCCTAAGTGCGCCCAACAACTCACCACGTCCACCAACACAATAAAACAATTGCATCTCGAAAGGACTCGCTTAGCAAAAAGCATTGAAAATCTAAAGGACGCTGTCAAGGGACCTCGTGGTGCTCCACTCCGCCCAATGGCTCTCCCTCGTGACCCTTCGTTTATCCCTTCCGCCACGTCACCTGAACCTCCTGTGGTGAGTGGTGATGAACTTTGTGGGACCACGTGACCCTTCCCAAAGTCCCACCTTCTGCGCAGGTGACATCGTCGCTCCTAGTCAAGTCAATCCTATTCCAGTGGGTCGTTCAGTTGAGTACAAAGGAAAAGCCCGGATGTCGCCATGAGCCACTCATCTCCCGAGGGAGTGAGCCCCTTTGCGAGCAAGGCGGTGGAAATGCAAAAGGCGACAAACGCACATTCTACGAGATTAAGCAACTCCATTTGATACTCCACTTTAAATTAACCCATAATTAGTGAATGCCTCCCATTCCTCCTTTATAAGGGACCTCTCCACTCCTCTTCGCGACCTCTTTGTTTCATCGAGTCCTCGAGGGCACTACTTGAGAATCCAATCAAGCAAACTCTCCTCCTGGAATCCAATTGTGATAATCCGGGGATTATAGGAGGAATTAAAAGTGGACTCCAGGAAAGCTCTTCAAACCCAGTCTTTACAAAATTCAATCTCCCACATTCTGAGTTCATTCTGAGTTCATTCCTCGTTGTTGGTGCTGTCTCATCCACTTCCCTTTGTTTTATAATGAATTGAGAGTCGTCTGGTGATTTTAAATTGTGTGTTATGTGGCAAAGGGGACCTTTGGATTTTGTCATTTACGTTCAACAGGGTCACCGAAGGTCTCCAGTGCCCAAACCCACGTGGTTCCTTCCCACGTGGTCCATCCCTCTCTTGTCTGTCTCCAACTCAAGTGTGCTAAATGAAAGGGGCCGTGAGCGTTGAGTCTCCTTGATGACGATGGCTAAGTAAACTCCCATTCTGCTAACAATAACTACCGACTAAGGGTTTAGGCTAAGTCATAGGCTACTTATTCCCAAGTAGATCAACTACCACCACATGAAGAAATAAACGGAAACAAACTTTATTTGGAAAGTATTATTGTGTTTGTCAAAGAATAAACCTGTCTTCCCCAAGGTAGATTCCCCAGAGTGTCGGAGTGTGATTTCCGTCGGTGGAGCAACAGGAAGGAGTGGATCAATAGTCCCCTTCCTCATCCACTGCCCACCTGACCCACATTCCAGCATACTGGAATGCTTGACTCTGCATCCAGGAAAGACTCATCGAGTCAGCCTCAATGGAAAACCAAGAAGAGCTGGAAAAGACTCATCAAAGTCTGGAAGGCTGTCCCCTGGGTTCCGGTTGAAGAGAGCTCGAATGTATGATTCCATTCAGTTGTGAGATGAGTCCTTTGTTTCTAGGAAAGATGCAATTCCCAAGTGACTTCTCCAGGATGGAAATCCAGGCATTCCAGGGAGGATTCCACAGCACTTAATCCCCGTGGAGAAAACTCGCTTTCTCCATTCCTCATCTCACTCTAGCTCTAGGAGCAGGAGACGAGACGAGAGGCTGCGAGGGAGAAAACTCAAGGCGATGGAAAGGTTGAACCCATCACATCTGACCTTTAAAATGAAATTGGACAAGTACTTAGAGCTATGGGTAAAAAGTTTTCAAACTGCATTACACTCCTTCCATTACCCGCAGTCCCGTCCGTTGTCGATAGTTCCTAGTTTCGCTCAAAATGCAAATGAGAATTGACTCGACGAAAGGCACCATTTGTGGACCAAAGAGGATAGATGGCGACCTACTGCCCGACGAAAGTATCGACCGCCTCAAGACAAGAGTTTTAATTCCCAATATTTCAATAAACCAGGAAGCATTCGTTTGGGAATGAAGTGTAAAATACAGCCGCGGGCGCAGCAGAGTCTCGTCAAAGATCGATTATTGGCTCATCATTATCATTCCTTGCATCTAGTAAACATTCTAATAATTCATGGAACAACGTCCAAACAAAAAATCTCCGAGAACTAAGCTCTACTTTTTATACTGTAAAACCTCAACTACTAAAAGTATGATATATGATAGCTTTGATCCCCTTTAATTGTTTGATTGCAAGCCATAGTTAAGGAAACGGCGTGTAGCACTGACGTTTTCGGGGACTTGTTTTGGTAACGGGAATCGTAGTCAATCCAGCCAAGCAAGTTCGAGTTTGTGACTCTATCTTTGGAAGTGGCTCCACTTCTGGGCATGTGCTTGGCAAGGCGGGAAGGAGACTTGTTCTCAGGTTAAACCGGATTATGGCGTCGACGGAACTTCCTTCCGCTGCATTCTCAACAACTCCAGACAAACAGGAACAGTCCACTCCATTTTTAGACTTCAGGTTTTACAAGAATGTGGGGAGGGTCAAGGTCCTTCCCACGGAAAACGAGTTGGTCCACTGGCACAGAGTAAGCCGTGCACCAGGACGCAAGGCTCAATAAGTTGTCATTGTAATTCACAATTTGCGAATGAGGAGAGCAAGACATTGTGCATACGCTGGACACCCCGAGAGAGCTGAGGTGTGATTCTAGCTGGTGGTGGGGAGAGAGTATGGACGGTGGGTAATGGATGTTGGGTGGGTGATTTGATTTGACGATCAATGCATAAATTAGCCTCATCATAAGCTGTAATTTAATTCCACTCACTTCGCTTCAAAGGAGTCTCCCATTATTCCCAAATTGTGAGGAAGAGACGTTGGAATTCGGACTGTCCCTCATTAGTATTCTTCTCATGTCCGTCCATCTCCACATCAGTCCGTCCATCTCAGGAGTCAGGGAAGTCAGGGCAGCCAACGGACCACTCGGCCAGTGCACAGGTGACAAAAGCTAAGCCAAAGTGTCGCTGACACGTGGGGACCCAAAAATCAACGATGAACTTCCACCAAACGATATGCAAAGTATGGATGATGGTTCCTCTGGACTTCAAGTTCTGAGCAAGTCCTGATCTCATGAAGAAGTGACATGACAACCACGGATGGTGACAAGTGGCTGATCCATTGATCCAAGTCCAAGGTGAACGACCTCCTGATTGAGTCCACTGGGGGTACTCGCAGGTGTCCCATTGGTGAATACTGGGATGTGTTGATTGACAGAAGTCATTAAGGGCGGAGTGAGTAGCTGATAATGGGAGGAGGAACTGTGGTCGTCTATTCCTATGCAAATGAGGAACCGCCTCGTCATCAGTCCAAGCTGACACTCTCCTCCCTCACCGCCCCCGTTGACAAATTGACTTACGAGGGTGGGACTCAAGGGTCCTCTATTGGGCCCTTTGTCTCCTTTCATAAGTTGAAGTTTATGGTTTCCACTTATACACTTGTGTGATGGTTTGCTCAGTTTCCCATCCTGAGCCCTTGGAAGCTTCAGGCTTCAGGCATGATGAGGTGCCAATGGGTGTCATTGGAATCCAACAAAGTAGCAACAGCGCTTGTGAACTGCGGAGATTCGTGCATGCAGGAAACGTTTTGCACCTGCCAGAAGTACAAGGTTCTAATTTGAAGGTGATGCGTTGATGAATCTGCGGCTTTTAAGCGGAAGTGAGTAAACATGAGCCCAATAATTCCAAATAGCAAAGGTCCAAGTCATCAAATCAGGACCTACTAAGAGTCAAAAGTGAGCGTGAGTCACTGGATTTTAAAGTGGTGATTCTGCGGGTTAATTTTTGGCTATGAGTGACCTCGTTCTGGTCAAGGGTCGACGGTCTATTGAGAGTGAGGGAGTGTTCCTCTGGCTGGGGCGTCAGGTGTTTTCCCTTTGTTTTAAAGATTCGTATCTCTTTCCATTCCACGTAAATTAACGAGGAGAAGGGTCTCCATTCCCCAAAACTGAAAGCTAAAGCCAGATGAATTTATGAAGAAGAAGAGTTCAAGAAAAGTCGTAAAGTTTTTGTCCTCCTTGTTTGCGTTCTTTGTCTTTACAATCACAAGGGACGCTTAGGAACACCTTCACAGAAGAACAGTTTCCTATTCCACTTTTCGGAAATTGGCACTGCACAAACACCTCAACAACTCAATTCGATAATTGGCATTTACAACAGTCCCTCGTTTGGGAATACCAAAACAATACATTTTGGCACTCAAGGATTCAACAGCTCAATCCAAGGAGTCTCAACAAGGAATCCACCTGTCTGACCCAAGCTAGTTGACCCCGACTCCTTACACTTTCCGTCAAGTCTGGTGTCTGAAGTCTCATGAAAAAAATTTAGCATAGTTACTCCAAATGGCTGAGGTCGTTTATTCCAGCGAGCATGTTGAGATTAAGATCTGGTCACTTCAGCCTGAGCAAGGAGAGATGGGCCCTTATGAAGGGGTGTGCAATTCCACCCTTGGTTGTGGGTGGGTTTGCCATTTCGTGAGAGTGGGTGATTAAAGCGTTGATGAAGTGGCCGAGTCTTCCCGTGTGACGCTTTGATTTGTCGTGGTTTCCCTACCGAATGCAAATGTGGATCATAAAGTGAATAAGATGGTAGTGAGGTAAAACAATAAAAGAAGAAGACGCTTTCAAGTTGCCTCTCTTCATGAGTAGCATCTCCAGTGGACATTCGCATTCTAAGCACGGAACAAAGAAAATCACGACACAAAGTACACAGCATCACTTTACTCTTAACTACACACAAAAGACAATTCCCATTAACTCATCCCCCACAAATCAACCAAAGAGTCACTAACTACCCTACAATTTCACTCCCTCATTATTCATCAAATGGTTCACACTCAAGTCCACTCCGGGGATTTATGGGCACATACAATCATGTCCGACCTGAGTCAATGGCGTAGAAACTGGAGGTCATGTCAACAACGTCCCACACTCGCATTTCTCAGTAGACTCTACACACACATGTTATGATGTTTTTGGATTCTGAGCGTGTGACTGTCCGACCTTAAGATGCTTATGTGAATCCCATGAGAAGGTGATTGTTGGATAATATCATCCACCACCGAGTGACCAGGCCAGTAACAATGGCCTATGCTTAATCTCACTTCCAGACACAGCAATCCCAACAATGGGAAGCACCCAGGCATCCCATCCAGAATCTTCTTCATATCCACTACATCCATTCAGTCACACTCAACCACGTGTCTATTCAACATCAAAATCCAATCCTCATCTGTTAGTCTGAGGTCAACGCCATTTCTCCAGCAAATTTTAGACTCCTTTTTGCTCTTCAGAGTCCGGCTCAACTGCAGAAAAGGTAATGGAGTGTTCATAGTATAAGGATTGTGTGTCCATTGTGTAAGAGACTAATAGCCATTGGTTGATTGTTGTTTCTATTGTTAGCCTTCTTTTTAGTGTAGAAGGCAATCAGTCATTGGGAAGTGGATGTGAATAGATAGACACCTCCCGCTGGGACAGTGGACTCCCTCGTCTCCCATTGGATCATTTTGGCCAGTCACTCTCTCCACTGAACAACTCCATCCCCAATTAGGTTAAGTTCGGGATCTCCAAGGGACACCAAGGAGAACCCATTGGTTTCCTCATTTGCATATCTCCTTCCATTAATTGCCTCTTCTCGTCCATCTCGGCATTGTTCTCTTGCCAAATCCCCATTATTCACCTTTACAGTCTTTTACTCACCAAGGTCAAAACTAAAAAAATCCCAAGCTTATGATGGCAGGGGGATTCCAAATAACAACGCAAAGCGAGAATCCTCAAACCAAAAGCAACGTCCTTCAGCTTCTGCGAGGAAGAGTGTGACTGGGGCAAGCTAAGAAATACTTCATTAGGAAGACGGAGACATATGGACCTTGAGCCTTGGTGCTAATCAATGACCACAAGAACAGAGTCGCCGCTTACTGGCAATTAGAGTGGGCACTGGTACCATGAGCTTCTTGAGTGATGGCGGAATCTTAATCCCAAGGTCCGAAGAGATTGAAACAGAAGAGGTTCTGATGAGAGCACGTGGCACTTAAGAACTTCCAGGAGCACGTGCGCCAGGCTGTCATGTTGCTGAGGTCAACTCTGTTTTGATTGTGATTGGCCTGGCCTGATTCTTGTTCTTTTGTGAATGGGAACTTGTTCATTGAGGAGAGGGTGGAAGTGGTCAAGTGAGGGTGGATTCTGGTCTACATTTCCTCCAAAACCGGATCCACAATGGACAAGTGGTCTGCCATGGAGAACTGACACACTTCAGACATGCACGAATCTTATTGGCTGGTGAAAGTGGACTTTCACCACCGGGGCAATGGCTCTGCCACTTGGCAATTGTTCGCATTCCACTGATTGGTGTTATGATCACGTCATATCGGAGGTGGATGATCCCAATAATAATAGTTTTGAGTGGGAGTCTCCCGTGTGGAAGTGAGTTGCCAGCCACTTCTGACATCCCAATCATAAACTTTGCCGCACTGACAACAACAACGGGAACAAGGAGGGCGTGACCAGGACTAAGAATCCGTTTGGCAACATTAAATTGGATTCTGAGCTTCCATGGTTTGTGTGTGGAGCTTTTCTCGTGTTGCCCTGCGGGGTCAAAGAAGGGCTGCTAAGGGCTCACTTGCTCTTCTTTCAGTAGAGCAACAGGTGGAGACCCTTCATTCCGGAGAGGGCAATTTAAATCCAAGTATAGTGAAGATGGTAGAGATAAAAAGACCAAAAAGTCTTTTCTGTGGGAACATTCTGGGTGGAATTAACATTCACCTTCTTTCGCTTTAACTTAACAAAGGATCTTATGGAAACAGCGGAAACTACCCCCACCAATTCACACCAAATTCCCAAAAGACTTTAAGCCAGCCCATTAATTAGAGGAAAGTGAGCAGTTCATCATGATTGCAAAATTCCGTCCAACAAGAGTAACAAGGGATCGAATAACTCAGCTACTGCTGGAGTGGGTGGCTATATCATAGTGATTGTATTATTATTCTCGTATCACCATAATCCATGTCTTTTGTTAGAGTTCATATGCGACTGTTAATGAGCAGAGCCACTAACTCATGTTCTCTCCTGGTGAACCACGCAGGTCAACCTGATTTATGGGTGAATCCGCACAGTATCAGAAAACTACCGTCATCCACTTGAGTTATGGACGGAGTCTCCTCCTATCATTTCCATATGAATGCTAGGCGACATCAATGGATTCTTTTGTCCACACTCCCGCAATTACTAATGGCATTCCTAACTCACTCCAAGGGGATCATCAATAACGACATCTCATCGCCATCAAAAGATGCACATGCGTCAAGGAATCTCCAGTCAGAGTCCATTTCGGAGTATAGTTTACACATATCTGCATTATGCAGCTTGTAAAGTTTCCCTCGATGACCTGGGAGTTGAAGGTCAAGACAGATAGGTAAAGAATAAAGGACGCGCGGCAGAGTACAATTCCCGTAATTCATGGCTCCATTATGTACCTCATCTTCTGCCCTGTCCAAAGGAATATTCTTGCATGCATAGAGGCTCTGTTGTGGCCAAATTCCAGCCATACCATGGCAATAATCATCAAACAATTTGAAGACTGTGTGGCTGTATGTGATGGGAGGCTCATCAGTTGCAAATCATACAGTCGAACACTGTATACTCTTAAGGGTCTCCTTGTAACTTTTATTGGTTAGGGATGGTCCCTCCATTTACTTTTATGGGGCTCCATTTAGACTTCTTAACGAGAGAGATATGGGCGGAGGAGGAAGTGGGCGTGTGTGGGTCCCTTGTCTTTAGCCGTGACCAAGTGGTCACCTTGCTAAACCTGGAGCGTCCTCACGTGACTTTGGACCTGTGGTGGTAGTGAGGTGGCAACACTGTAGGTCACGTGTGATATGTGGAGAAATAGCGGAGTTTAAGTGAACTGTTCCAGTCTGGCGACTAGAAGGAGGTTGGATGAATTGCGTGGGAAAGTTATTGGTCTGAGGTCATTGACCCCTGTCTCCATGATTGTTGTTCCCGTGGGTCATTTTGCACTCAACTTCCGTCACATGTGATGTTGATGATGTCCAAGTAGGGTTGTCTCCTAAGGTGGTTCTTTCTAACGGGAGTAAACTACCACCTTCCATTCTAGTATCCATCCTTCGGTGGGAACGGAGAGAAGGCAAGGTGCTTCATTTGCATCAATTGCCCCTTGGGACTTTTCTGAATTTGTCTGAATTTGATGAGAGAGACCCAGTTGAGCTTCATCTTTTTTGCAGCCTCATTAATTGGAGTTTTGGGTTCAGCCGTGGCACGGTGGACTGGGAATTGGATTTTTAGCGTTGGTCATGCAAGACGCAGTTGATCTTCCCAATTTCTCACCTCACACGCAAAATTGTTTTTGTTGTGAATGTGCCGTGTGAGGGGAACCACGCCCCACCTGCAGGAACTGCACAAGAAGCCCAATGGGGCCGAGATCAGACCCAGGATCAGAGTGGGAGATTTGATTTTTTGTAGAATTAGAGTATGATGATGATGGAGGAATTCCTCTTCCTTGCAACTCCAATTATCCTTTATCGTTTATTACTGAGATTAGGGAAGATCCCTTCGGAATAATGAAACATAACCATGAATCTATCTCAAGCCCAATCACCCGTCGCCATCATCAATTGATCGAACCAAGGGAGGGAGCATGAGGGCGCTACCGAATGAGGTCACTTGACCCCAACCCCCATCCATCATCACACGTGGAGTATTTGTCACCCGCTGCAGAAGAGAGTGAGAGTGTTTCTCGGCGTCGTCGTTTATTCCGCTGGATATAAAAATGCTCCTCTCCCAGGCTTTTCTAAAGGGTCTTCCAAAGGGTCAGCTTATGGGCTCTCCAGAGAGTCGAATGAAGAGAGTGAGGTCGATGGCGATACGGAGAACGTCACCTGAATACCTAATGAGATGAAGGTGGATTTTTTAATTTCCTCTCTTCTTTCTTTCGTTGGATTTTCCTCTGATGATTTTCAAGGAAGGAGCACCGACCAGGTGGAAGGTCTCCACAAAAGTAGAAAAAATCAACTGCCCAAATGAGGACACGAGTAACATCCCTTCGTCTTCTTTATTCCATCGCATTTTTACAATTTCCAGCAGCTCATCTTTCCCACGGAGAGGAATAATCCCACCCACCGACTCCTCGTCAAATGGTCACCATTCTTAAAACCCAAATGAGCATGGGGCATTGTAAAGACAATGACAAGGGAGACATGCGAGGCTCATTTGCCAAATGTGGAGTTGAGTTTAGAAATCCAAGTGTCAATTGGTGGGAGGATTTGTGTCTCTTTGGTGGGTTAAGCGATGAGGTCAGTTGGGGTGATGGACTCGGGCAGAGGAATGGCGGGCAGAAACTGTTGTGGGGAGAGTGGGAGTTTTGAATGGTGGTTCCTTGAGTGCCTTTTCTTTGCCTCTGCCCTCCCATCCATCAAAGGGAGCTTTGGTAGTTAATTCCCATTGTCTCTATTCCATTGAGAGAGGGGCAATTACCTGCAATTGATTTACAATGTACCAACCAATACTCTTTCACAGAATGAGCAACTCCATTCTTAAAGAAAAACATCCAGAAACGCGTACTAATTAAACACTAAATTGGATAGCTAGGGGTTGCTTACAAGACCATCCTAAAAACAACTTCTGTGTCGCGCATGTAACAGGTGAAAGCAACAACGCCTGCGCAACTCGTAAAAGATCCAAACACTTTGTTCTTTACACCTTTTTCGCCCATTTTATCATTCGCTAAAGTTTAGGCTCGTTTCTAATACCCATGCTATTTCCATTATTTACCGTAATTGTTAACGTGCTCATGATGATCCCGCGCGTGGGTGTGAGTAGAGATGTGTGAATTGTGGTGTTGTTTGTGGCTAATTGCTCCTAATTGGGCAATATCCACACCACACTCATCAGCTAATTGGATCTCACATGAGGTTCGTCATGGGAAAGCATTTAGTCCATTGATGTCATTCCGTCTTATGTGGCACTGGGCCAGACGGAGTGGTGGACATGTGGCCCAAACCGGAACTCCCCTGCAATAGTAATAGTGGACAGTGGCCACTTCGACCTCCACAGGAGGACGGGGGAGGGGGCAGACGGAGTCTTCAAAGAACCCCGTTGCTCAATGCACTTCATCAGATGAATGAACCGGTCAATCTGGTTTCTGTTGTCATGACAACATACGCTGCAGAAGAAAGTCTACCGTGAGATCCAAAGGAGTCTGAATGCTTCTCCTTCATTGATGAATTCAATGCAACCCAGCTAAAGTGAAACCTCACTTTTTGGTGAAAGCACACTGCGCGTTTATAAAAGATTTGTCAATTCGAAAACGCAATCAAGGACGAATAAATCAAGGAGATAGACCTCACTCATCTAAGCAACAAAATGCGGTTTTTACCATCAGCATAAAAGACATTACAATCCGTTGGCCATTAAGCCTTGTCTTTTGTTAAATTTTTTTGACAAAGGAAGTGGGGAGGTCAGTGGACTTGAGCCACTTCCCCTCTCTGACCCTTGACTTCCCCCACACGTGGCAAAATGCGTTTCCACATTAACTGTTTTTCTAGCCTCAAAATCCAATATTTTTTTTTGCCTAATCTTGTGGTTTGATGCTTTGAGTGATCGTGTGATGGGGAAGGTTGGAGGAAGCGTGTCTGTCCATCCGCCCTGGACATTTCCGCAGTTCTGGAAGTAGGGCGGTGCGTAAAGTGGGCCTGGTGGGGTTGTCATTCCCAGGGAGCTCAGACGACGTGAGATTTGAGTAGTAATGTTTTATTGCGTGCTGATGCAGGGACGGAAGGGTTTATTTCCAGAAAAATCAGAGTGGTTTATAATAGGATGAATGGGGATGAAAGGGGTCAATTTTTATATCTCCTCCATTGGTCAGCCATGGGAAGTTCCCATCGAAAACATCCCCTTCCTATCACATTTTTATACATCCCAAGGCCCCTTCACCCTAAAGTGCAAGTCCACTGAAATGGAATCTGGCCAAGTTGAAGTCCCCATGGGAAGCAATGTCCCTAGGTCAACATCATCGTCATCATTTGCAAAGGAATTAATACTCTGCACGAAAAGGGGAAGCAAAAAAGGCATTTGAATCAATCCACCACCTAATTTCAATGGAGAATCAACAGATGAGATGAGTCTGCGGATCCTACAGATCAACTTTCTCTTTAAGCAGAGGGGGAAATGGAAGGGAAATGCAAATTCACACACACCTGAAACGTAAAATCTGCATATGAATCCCTTCCGGAAGGGTGCGGGTGGATGACAAATTTCTTAAGGGCTCCAGTTTCCCTTTTTAAGTCTTTCCTCAAATTCATGTTCCTGTAATTAAGCAAACAGTCCGGCTTCTCCATTTTCTTTTTATTTGTTTTGCATTCTGCATTCTAGTCCATTCCCAGATGAGTCGTTTCAGAGCATTTAAACTTTGATGACCAATTAGGGACGTTGTTTATGTTTTTAACTGTTTTGGACATTCCCAAAAGTAAAAGGTCGCAAGAGTTTCATTGGTCGTGAAAGATTTACAAGTGCCCAATAATCATTAAAAGCTGTATTGGTGGTCAACGTTTTAAAAAGTTAAGAGGCCCTTGAGCGGCGCATAAAAAGGCTTGAAAGTTATGCAAGAATTGTAAAAGGGAAAGGGCGAGGAATAAAGTGTCATCGAGAAGGGATGATTTTCATCCCTCTCTTTCCACTTTCCCTCCTAGTACTACAATGGGATTTTGTGATGTGTTAATTGAGTGTCATTTTGTTAATGTTACTGTGGGTGGGTGGACTAATCCCAAGTTAAGCCTGGAGTGGTTGAGTGACTGAATCCTCTAATTATCCCTTACTTAAGCACCTACTCAATTACGGATTAAAGCCACACAGTATGTACACAATGCATTACAATGCCCTTCTTACTCTTTCCAACTTTCTCCATACCTTTCACCCAAACTTCCCCAATGAGTTTCCTTCCCTTCTTAATGAATTTAATGTTTCTGATCTCTGAGAGATTGTGTATTCGGCAGGGGTCAAACTGAGGTAACAGTGATGAGGCAAGGGTGAAGACGAGAGATCTTCCTGTGCAATAAAGAAGGAGGTGATTGGGGTGGGGGTAGCTGCGATCAGAGGCTAAGGCCAACCTCTTGCCCTCTCCACCTCCCAGGCTATCTCAGTACAGGGACAACGCTCAGATCAGGCACACGCTCTGACACCAACTGTCCAGCGAACCACTGGAACCAGTGACCACTCCAGTCCACGTGCACTCTAAGGCAAGGGACATTTGTGGAACAGCATGGGATCACAGTGGTGACACGGTCGTGGTAGTGTAAGTTCCTTCAGTGGAGAACGCAGAAGCAAACACACGCCATTCCCTCTCTGCGACCACGAGCCAAGAGCAACTGGAGGTAAAGGCAATTTCGTACCAGATCCAGTGGTTAGGTATTTTAATAAGAGGGAAAGTGGATCAATTGATTCCGTCCGTCCATGACCTCCGAAGGACACTTTGAATTTGAATTGGAAATGGGGAGAATTTCAACTCATCTTCAATCCATTTCCGTCATCCACTTCCTCCATCAACAAATTCACTCCAAAAGTGTTGCAGCGTCTTAAAGTTCACAATTGAAATTCTGCATTTCTGAATTTGAGAGCATTTGACCTCTGGTCCAGGGGAAATGTCCAGTTCAAATTGTTCATTACTTTCAAAGAAAGAGATTTCCGATTTCAAATAAGGAACGTCACTAAACTCATCTCCATCCAATTGTCATGCAGGAATTTCACTTAAACTTTGGTTTTTTTAGAAGCAGAATAAAGTGAGGCCTTTCGAAAATAAGCAACATTGGTCATTTTGCTAGAGTCGCCAGTTCTTCTTGGTTTTTGGACTCTTGGAACCAAATGTTATGTAGAAGTGACGCCGTAATGTCTGGAACAAGTTGGATTTAAACAAATCTTTTTGCTTCTGGACTTGGCAATTGGAGAATCAATTCCTTGTGCGTTTTTCACTTTTTTCATGAGAAATTGAGCGTTGCGTTAATTTTATCCTTTGCATGCCCGAAGAGAAAGAAATGAGAAGTTGCATGATACGTTTGTAACCACAGCCGTCATAAATGTTGCACTCTATCATGCCATGCCCTGATGGGTTTAATGTTCTTATTCAATACATTCCAAACTGACTGACCACGGACTTCTTTTTCTACAAAACTCATCGCTGGAATTGAATTCTTTCTTCTTCATATTTCAGAATCTTCAGTTTGGACCATTTGTGTGACCAAAAGCAACACGACGCTGGTGGAAGGTGCCCTGGTGGAGGAGCGCTTCTCCTCCTCCTCAAAGGACAGCATTGAGGACCATAGGGACCTCCTACGTGTGTCCAGTCCTCCGTTTCCTTTTGTCCTTCAACCAAACGTCCCTCCGCCGGAGCAGGAGAGAGGCTCAGAGCGCATGTCTTCCTCGGATCTTGGACCAGGAGACACGGCGGTCACCACGGCCCCATCACCCACAGACGCATCTCCCTCAATCACTCCGCTCACAAACACGACGGACTGGAGGCCATACACATTTGAACATCCTCTCACTGCTGCAACTTATGCTTCTGCCATGCTCAACACCGGCGGAGCTTCAGATGACCCTTCATCCTTCGGAATCCTATACGACTACCACTACGGAAAACACGCCAGTGGACATGACGTTATCAAGGCAGAGAAGACTCTTTCAGCAGACATTTGGTCGTAAGTCACTGATTTCCAATTACTTTTTCCCGCCAGAGCCTGAGGAGAAGGTCCATTGACGGGACTGAGTCCCTTTCTTTTTCCTAAAGTTGATTTTCCTGAATGGGTAGAATCGCTGCAAGGGGGTAAAAGTCCACAAGCGGTTTTCCAGGTTCCAATTTACTCCAAGTCCGAAACCTGAATTTCCTCCATGTGTGTGTGAGTTGCATTGTTCAGGTCCAGAAAAGTCGTGGCGGGACATTGCCTTAAATGGTCACCCAACAGCCTGCCCCAACCACTGACACGGAGAGACGCGTTTTACTGCAGTGTGTAGGAGTAGAAGAAATTGGTGACAGGAAAAAGGCAACTCCTTTTAACGCACATCGATACACGCAAAGCCAAATGACATCCCGTCCATGTCAAATCCATGTTTCCCTTTCAAATCCTTCCAAAGTACTTTGCCAAAACTGATGATTTCTGAGGTGGGGCGCTCATCCGATTGTTGGAGATTGTCTTCATTAGTAGTTTGAAGTTGTTTCAGAATTCGAAATAAATGTCCAATCCAAATGAGGTCCACTGGACACACAAATCCATCTTCGGCTTCTCAGTGCCCTCAGGCAGCACGTTCTTTCTGACTGAGCGAGTGCGACAGTTGACAAGGGGAGGATCCAAAGACTCCAATCAAGTGGAA
>VNWY01000863.1:0-26256 GCA_009869845.1 Pseudachorutes palmiensis | reverse complement strand
TGCCTTCCTACGGCGTAAGACTGCAGCCAGTTGTAAATCCCCGACGCAAGCACTCCTTGCATTCTGAGGTAGACTATATGGTATCTGTCCCATTCCATGTTACTCATGGTAAAGGCACTCATGCGTGATAAGAAGGAATCCTTCCCGTAATACAGTCTCCCCGATGTCAGCTTCCTGATTGGTTCGTAGAATTCTCTAAGCCTATTTGTTTCCGCCATAAAAATTGAGTTGTTACATTTTGCCACTTCAACAACAGATTTGAATGGGTTTTGTCTCTGGTCTCGGGTTTGATTAGATGTTTGGTGTATATGAGGTTGTGTGCCAACATGTGCTTCGGATGTCCCAGGTTTTGCTGTGGTAGGCGGAGCCCTTAAATCTTTTCTGTGTTGGACTTGCTTTAACATTCTGAGCCTGTCCCGAAGGTAGTTGGTCGGGAAGTTAGGCCTGCTATACACCATGTGCTCTATGAGCCTTTCAGTCAAATTCCTTTCACGATTGGATTTTCTCAGCCCTTGAATTTGGCTCAGCATGTTTACAGTGTTGGCGAGAACAGTCGAAATCTGCCATTTTGTTGTTGCATTATTCCAGTCGTAATCGAATATAGCGTCCAAGTTCATTTCGTCTTTGAGTTTGAACGGGGGGATGTAGATGGAGTATCCTTTGTCCATGGCTTCTTCAACGGTTGTGATTACAGCTACAGGCATTGGCGCGGTAAGGTCAGAGGTGACAATTCCACGGTAGTAATTTGTCAGTACTAGCCCTACCACCAACAATGCAGTCAGGAATACTATGAATGGGTTGAAGCTTTTAAGCTTTACTGATATGTTCAAGTTTTGCTCCAGGAATATTCTTGGAATGAAAAGAAAAGCGCTATCCTTAGCATTCAGATGCCTCATTGTCACAGAGACTATAAGCAATGTTACGGACATAGTGACAAATATTCCAATCCAGGCTTTTAGACGGAAAGGTTTGTGCAACCCATAAAACGAGAATATGTCTTCTCTTCCTGCGCATGTGATGAAGTTGAAACTTGTTCGGCCCATAACAAACCTGTAACTGTATCCTTGCTGTCCAATTCCATCAAACTTCATATCCGCTTCTGGCTCTGCTTCAACGCGTATCCCATTGATGTCCCAAGTGTCAAACAAAATAGTTTCATTTATGGGATTATATTTCTTCTGCAGTGCAATCGAAACTGCGATAGCCGGAACAGTAGAAGTTTGGAAGGTATTGAACGGACGGAAATGGTAGTTAATCTTTGGATCATGAACTTTAATGCCTTCATACAGACGAAAACTGTATGTAAAGTTACATACACTCTGGATTTTTAGATACATGTGTGCATATATAGTTTTAAGCGTTGCCCTGTTTAACTCCGATTTAGTTAATAAACCGTATAACGCACCGATACGGCATGGATGTCTAGTCTCAGTGCGAAGAATAGGCAAGTAAGTGCTGTTCGCTAATACAAACAAGGACATTTGTGGGACTGATCCGAGAACGTATAACTTACGAGTAAGTCCCTCACCGTTGCTATACTGGTGGTACACATTGACCACAAACGTGTTTGACGTGTAGCATTTGCTCTCCTCCTGAATGCAGTGAAACCATAAGCCGAAATGCATTGCGTTAGACAGTGGAGCGTCCAACGTTAATATTGTCATACACGTGTCTTTATGACCTAACCTGGGTAATTGAGTAGGCAATGCTTTGTAGATTGAACGGACATCATCATTAGGTAGTTTATACCTTGTCATGGGTACAGTAACCTCGCCATCGCTTTGAATTTGATTGAAGTCCAGAAGAAGGATGTTACAGTTAACAAAATGACGAGCGTACATGTTCACGTCGGATCCAGCGGAATATGTTATTGTGGAGATGGCGATGAAGAATAACGGTTTGATTATGTCTGACATGGCCATGCACATTCTCGATAATCTTCTGTTGTAACACTGAGAAAGCTCTCCGAAAGAAAGGAAAATTTTAAGTTTTCCTTCGGTTTAAATGGTTTCCAGGTACTTGAATGAATGAAATCCAATTAAAAGTCAACGGGGAAATGTTGGGCGTTCAATATAGAGTTGTGTGCCAGAAAATAGTACACTTGGGAGCTAAAATACAAATTAACTTGCCTCGTGGCTGGAACAGCAATATTCCAGATAGTTGTCCAGTGTTCCCCAAGGACTGGCATGGAATTTTTTTTAAAAGTTCCAATGAGACTTTCAGAACGGAATGAAAAACTAAATATTTGATGGACTAGCTATCATCTCTTTAATGGGAATTGGAAAACATTTCATTGGTAGCGTGTATTCAGACTAATATTTGAATTATGATTCTGATTAGAACACGCGATTTTTTCGTTTTCAAATTTCAAAAAGATTTTGAAGAAAGAAACCAAGAAAAGACAAAAAAAAAATAAGCCAAGATAAATGCATTTTATTCGAAATGTCGTGCTGGTTTAAACTAAATATTCTATTCTGTAGCATTTTTGATAAAACATGCGATCTGTCTATGGATCTAATCAACATTTGAATAAGGGAATTAAAAGGAAGATAAGCTCAATCACAAAGGGTGATATAAGCAAGAAAAAATTTCGTTCATTACTCACTTCACCAGGTTATTATCATCCAGACGAGTTCACCAAGTTCAAGCACAAGATAAGTTAGCAATGCATTGGTCAATTTTACTTTTTATTACGATTTGGTTATCTGCCAGTAATTGCAATGGTCTTAAGATTGAAGAATGTGGAGATCTTCCACACCCACGTACTCTAACTGCTTCCATCTACGATGGAGATGACACTGTTTACATCCTTGGAGGAATTGTCACATTAAGTGAATTTGAAATCAACCAGAGCAACGAAGTCCTTCAGTATAATCTCCAATCTAAAGAAACCAAAGTGGTAGCCAAGTTTCCTAAAACAGTTTCTCAAGGAGCAGCGACGGTAGATGAAGACGGTAACATTTTCTACTTTGGTGGTGGAGATGGCTTTATTGGAAATTTCGACACTGCCATCTACAAGCTAAGCAAGGAATCTTACGAGCCGAAGGAAGTGGCCAAAATTCCTGAAAATTTTGGAATAAGAGGAGTCACTGCTCAAAGGGTTGGACAATTTATATACCTCATCGGTGGTCGCAATGTAGATGGAAAGTCAGATCAAATCGTCAGGTTTGATCCAGCTACAAACAAGCTTTCTGCTGTGGCCAGATTGCCTGTAGCACTAGATGGCGCTTCGTCTGTAACCCATGGAGAGAACATTTTCATTTTCGGAGGAACCACAGAGCATCTAAAGTCAAAGAAAATCTACCGCTTTAACACCACTTCAAAGGATGTGGTTGAATTAGAAGCAGAGTTGGTACTTGGGGTGGATAGTCCTTTCATAGTTAGGGTTGACGACATTGCTTACATCATCGGCGGTCTAGTTGGTGGATTTCCAAACCAAAAGTTTTCAGAGTTTGACCTTGCTGAGGAAACCATTGAGGAAATCTATATGAAGCCAGAATACCACAGACTGCCTATATCAGCGAGTGCAATCTACTCTTCGAAACACAATACAATCTACATCTTTGGGGGGTTTACGAATGAAGCCCATAGCGAAGTCCTTTGTATCGACGTCAAGAGCATTGTGAAGGAACCATTTCCATCTTCCACTACTCCAAGCGGAGTCGTCAAGCCAAAATTTGAATTGATTCCGTATCTACTTGCATCGATTATGGGTGTGGTCATTGGTGTCATTTTGTAAAAAAAATTGCACTATATCAGAAAATAAATTGGATAGATTAGCCGGATTTGCAATTTTCGTTTTACTTTCACTCTAGGACATGACACAGCCCTTGGACAGCGAAATTGTTGACACTTTTAGTGGAAATATTGCTCCACATCATGAGATAAGGCTGATAGATAAAATACTAGATAATCCTAGAAGATAGCAAAAGAATACCAGCCTAATTGACATCTGCTCAGACCATCAAGGCTAGTTTAAACAAGGCGAAGACTTTTGCCATTGTTTCAAAGGACAGTTTATTATTACATTTTATTATTTTTTAAAAGATGAAGATATCTCTCTACCTCCTAGCCATTCTGTTCCTGTCAGTGTCTCAAACACGTGGCATAACAACGTTTGAAGCAAGAGATTGTGGCCAACTACCGACCGAACGGACGCAGACAGCTGCAGTGTACGATGGAAACGACTCTGCTTATGTCATCGGTGGATCTCATTTTATCAAAGGGAAATTGGAAATGTCGAACGAAATAATTAAATTCGATTTGGCACGGAATACATCCTCACTTGCTGGTAGAATGCCTAAAGGTGTTGCCCACGGGGCTGCTGCTGCTGATGCGGAAGGAAACATCTTTTATTTTGGTGGTAGAGATAGTACAGCCATCTACAAAATAATTCTAGGGTCTGTGACCGTATCTAAAGTCGGTGACTTGAAGTACACAAGCCAAGGTGCAAGTGCTGCTACCATTGGACCTTACATATTCGTATTTGGAGGGGATGTTCAGGGTGCCAAGAGTATCATAAAATTCGACCCATCTCAAAACACTGTAGAAGAATTACAAACGAAACTGCCAATAAGGTTAAACCGGTCACCCGTAATTGTAGATGGGATTTATGCCTACATGTTCGGTGGAAATTCAAATCTAAAACCCATTAAGAGCATCATTCGTTTTGATTCGACCACTGGGGTTGCAGAGGTACTTAAAGTGGAGCTGTTTTAAGAAACATCGGGTGCGATTGCAGTGAAGATTGGAGCAAAGGCGTACGTAGTTGGTGGGAATGCGAAAGGAGAAAGTATTCCAAATCAATGCATAGTGGAAATGGACTTAAAGAAACAGACAGTGGGACAGTCTTGTTCTAGTGATGAAGAAATACTTTGGCTTCCTAGTTTTGCTTCTGGGATTTATTCCGAGAAATACAACAGGATTTACGTCTTTGGAGGCTCTGTGGATTTGTGGCAGAGCGATATCATTTGCATTGCTCTAACGGGCATTTCAGAAGACGAGAAACCCGAAGACGAGAAACCTGAAAAGACAACTACGGAGTCCGGCGCTTCTACACTAAAAGGCTTTTATTTTATTGTGCTTATCACAATTTTAAGAGAAACACAAATAAGTCATTTTATTGAATAAATTGAAGCATCACCTTCAATTAAAAGAAATATTACAGTAAAACCTACAATGGTTGCGCGACTTCTACAGCATATGCTGTTGCTAGTTTAGTGTACTCAAGTACTTGGTCAAAATTGACGGTATCAATGGTATCTCGCCTGGTGTGGATGTACGGAGTTGTTACAATTTCATTCGGGAAGGCAGCTGGGAAGCCATAAGCATGAAAAGACGCATGATCAGAGCATCCGTAGCCACATGGCTTGTTTTTCCAAGTGTAACTCAAGTACTCATCAATTAGCGAACGAATGAATACATTTAGAGCTGCGTTCGTGCGGTCAGTTGTGATCGCAATTTCCTTGTGTCCAGCAAAATATCCAGCCACGTCAAAGTTCAGCATGGTCACGACCTTCACGCCATCTTCGTAGTATTGCTCTGCTATCTCACCTGAGCCCCTGAGTCCAACCTCTTCCGCTGCGTACCATTGGAACTCAATAGTTCTCCTCGGGATGAAATCAAATTCCAGGAGGCCACGGAGTGTTTCGAGAAGTACGGCTGAGCCACTACCATTATCATCTGCCCCCGGGGCGGCTGAGTTGGCACCTCCAGCGATAGAGTCCAAGTGAGCCCCTAGGATGACCACCTCCTTTTCTAAATCAGGGTCAGACCCTTTGATCCTTGCGATGATACTGGGCTGGGACCATCGAGAATGTTCGTATGTTTCGGCAGTGGCAGTTCCACTGTAGCCACTGTCAGCAATGGAGGTTTGGATTTGAGCCAAAAGCCAGAGTGCCGATTCCTTCCCAGTTTTAGAAGTGTAGTAGCGATTGAGGTAGCTGCTGTAGTGTTCCAAAAATGTACGTGTTCGGGCACTGCTCAAGTTCGGGAATATTTTTCGTACAATCTCCTTGTGTTTGATCGATTCAGGAATACCTGCAACAAGTAAAGTTCAACACACTGCTATTCAAAAATAAAGGTTTTATACGTTACATACCTCGTTGGTCAGGTTCCGCCAAATGTTTTGGGAACGTGCGGTCAGTAATGTCAATGAATTGAACTCCAGCCAAAGTCAAAGCAATGACTTCATCCTCACTCATCCATTGCCCTGGGTCATCATCGCTTCTTGCAATGAGATTCTTTTTTTCTCCTTCGATTGAAGGTCGCCCTGCGACCGTAGCTACGAGGCAAGCGAGTCCAACTTGAATTAAAATCAGCTTCATTTTGTAGTTATAAAATTGATTTTCAATCTGCTCCGACTCATTTGTTAACTTGCTATTTTAAAGAGTTGTGAAATTTTTATCTTTCCAGTGGAATCTGTTTGGCAATTCCCATACACGTCAACATTGAGCGCGTGATTTAGATTAGGGAGTCTGTTTCAGGATACGAGGTGACCCTCATGTCCTTTGATTGGGTTCTGAAGGACACTCAACTCACAAGTTAGTTCCGTTAATAGCGATTAACGAACGCTGGATTTCCAGAATGAACAAATCATGGTGATAACGTACTGGGAACATTGCCTTTGTCACGCTCTTTGTGTACCATAATAGTAATGAACTCAGGGTTCAAAGTAAGCTCTGTAATTCAACGCAATTAATTTCCGTGATATTTCCATTCCCTTAAATGAAAAACAATTTTTAAAGAACTTGGGCTTTCCAAATATTTATCTGCATGCCACATCAACCTTGAAAATTAATATTTTCCAGGCACTACACTTGTGAAGGCTTCACTGACCAATTAATCCAAGTTGACAAATATGTCAAAATTACTCATCTTCTCAACTTCTAGTGCAAATAGCGTCATCTTTATTCAGAGTAAGCGGTACCGTTGAACTGCGAATAAGATTTCTACATTAATTTTCGTATTTGTATTTTTAGATGGCCAACACTGGAGATTTTCTGGAAAATACTTCCGAAGACTTCTGAAAAATACCCGACCAATGAAATTGAAATGCCAATAAGGAATAAATAAAAAGTGCCGCTAATTTTTGAAGTAAGTGCAAACGTCTTTGGTTTTAATGAAATGTCTTCAAAAACTCCATTTGCCTTACGAATATCTCGGACATCAGTCAGCACGTTATCATGCAATTCGGAGCTAATAAGCCTTATCTTATTTCCAGACTCCACAAAGGCTTTTGCGTTTCGTACAACTGGTGCGCGAATGAATGTAACATCACTCACGCGATACCCGCGGATTTCAACAGGGATAACACCAGTATGGTCTTCTACCCTGTAGACATCAGCAAACTGCACATTTCCAAACTTTCTTTTTCGCAGAATCGATTCCACTGCTGGTTCCATAGCTACGAACACAGCGCCATCTCTTATCATCCGTGTTTCAACACTAGCGTTGAACTCGCACGGTGTTGGCATTGCTCCGGAAATAAACTGATATATAAGCCTATCATGGAGAAATGCTGTTGAATTTCTAAAAAGGTTTTTTCGACCGCCAACCATGTTCATTTTCTCTACTATCGTGAAACGTCTGACGACGTCTGAGCCTAGTATTTGATGGTAAATGTTTGACGCAATGAAGAGAAAATCATCATTATCCTGAATAGCATCTGCCTCGTGTATTTTGCGATCTCGAACCAATGGCTCAAGTTCAGCAGATTCCTTACAGTACAGCGCCTGCAACGTCAGATTGTGCGAATTGAAGTAAACTTTATACCCTCTGTTCATCGCTTCCTTCATTGATTCAACTCCATGTTGTTCAACGGGTTTTACCAAAAGCGTAATCAGCACACCTTTGTATCCAGTAGGCAGAACGATTAACGTCAGCAGAAACGGACCGAAAAAGTATTTGAAAGGTTCAATGCGTAATAGCTTTTTTGAGACATGACACGCGTGCTCAACCAAGAATGAATAGATTAGGAGTATAACCGATGCGTTGATGCCCCATACATAAAAGGCCTTATGAAAGATTATCGATACCATCGTACACAATGCACCCAATACCGCCCAGACATAACGATCAAAAGGTATTGTGTAGTCAGCCAGCGACAGCACAGCACTTAAGCCTGACGAAGATATGAATGAAAACATCTCGTCATGTGTTTGTTGAATGTAGAACTTGGTTGCGCCGTTTTGTTGCAACCTTAGGCTTCGGGATTCGACAAACATGTAGATGCAGTTTGTCTGACTAATTGTCTTTTGAGCTTTCGGACCCCAATTCCCGGCAGTTCTAATGATATATGATCCGTTGAAACCCCTTGCAACAAATGAAACAAATTCTCGTAACGCTGGAACATCAGAGTTGTAAAAGAACTTTTCTACAATGAGACAAATTGGGTACGTCTTTGCACGCATTTTCTGCAACTCCTCAACTGTCAATCCTAAGATAAACCAAAACTTCAATTAGAATCAAACGAGTAAACTTTTGAATTTGTGATTTACCTTTGGGATTAAATTGTAAATCCTGTGAAATCCCGGTCACTCGAAACGTGAGGTGGTCTACATTTCCTATGCCGATTTCAACTCTGTCATTTCTGACAGCTGCAACAAGTTGGATGTAGTTTACCGGCATGAAGTTGAACGCTGCAACCTTGCTAATCCATTCTGACTGTCGTTCTGGCTTAGGGGACATCAACAGTGACATGTAGAGATGAGATGGAAAGGTAATGGTGTGATCTTGCATCTCTCGCTTCGGCCGTATTGCCCCATTGACACGAAGGTTGAGATTCATGTAACCTTGGTTTCTTCCTGCCATCCAATACTTTACTATGTACCACACTCCGTCTTCAATTGCATTAGGCTTTGTGCTCATCACGAGCAGAATGGATAAGCAGGTAACACCCTTGGTATGGAAGTTTCGAAGAACGGTTGGACATATTGCCTTGGTAGGCCGGGATTTTGTGCCTTCGTCTTGTGTTAGTTCATATGGAATATCGCACAGTGTATCGTTGGAACAATAGTTGAATCGTGGAGTTGAAAGTGACACTGGGTAGTTGGTCTCAAAATCAATTCTACCGTAAAAAATGAGGTGAGTGTAGCAATGAAGAGTAGCTGCAGGATACATTGGGTTCAGATCAATAAAATCACCTTCTGATTTACCGTACGATAGAAATACAAGAACCAGCGTAGCGATAAAGAATTTCTGGACGAGAACACATGATGCAGCCATTGGTCAAAAACTCACCTTCTGTTGAGGTTACAAATGATTAGTATCAGAGCACTGCAGGAGGAGAGACTTTGTCTGTCTGTAGCTTGGATATCTAAGTGCCAGGCTAAAGGAATTGTCAAGACATTTCGTGCTAAATGTAATTTTTTATGCTAAACGGTTAGTGAATAATATCGTATCACAAATCGCTCATGTTGATAATGATGGAATCCTCTAGATTCAGGTGCATTTCAAAAATTATAGCTCTAGGATAATATTTCTGGGTTTTAAATTTTTCATCGCCTTAGTCATAACTACGTAGCGACGATGGAGAATTCAAGGATTTTCGTATCGATTTCTGCACATGACAAAGTACACAGCAGAATGCAATGGAAAAATGCAGAAGGGTTTTCACTGCTGAATACGAGATTTTTAGTTTTTCATCTAACTTCTCAATCCAATTCAATCCAATCATCATCGTTGTGTTCTTAATCTTGAATGTTTAAAAGCTCCCCTGGATTTTATAACGATATCAAACGCAAACCGATTAGTTCCGCCATAGCCCTTAGATGCGTTTAATCCAAGGGCTATATGGTTCCGCGAACAAGAAGTTCATCATTCAAACTGAAATCGGTGGACATCACGTGAATTTTTTTTATTTTTTGAATGTAACGCAACGGTCAGGCCGACCCATGCGGCCGACGCATAAAGCGACTGTCAAACATTGTAAATCCGGTTATCTTCTTCCTTTAGTAACTTTGGTCCCAAGATTTGTAGTACAACTGGACCGAATATTGAGCCTATAATGATGACTGTGGCAGCAATAGTAAGCACATTGTATGCAATGTCTTGATCAGGGTAGGCAATGGCTATTGCCGTTTCTAGCGACACTGGACCTAGAGCAGCCTGGACAGTACCTGGAGATTGGTATTTACAACATATAAAAGTTAGTTCACTTATGCAATTGCTATGTTGTAAAATACCTTTCGGTAGCCATGCTGTAGCAATGAATAACTTCTCTTTTGGTGTCATACCAGGCGCAAAGCACAACATTGAGTACGAAGCACACATCCGAACCTAGTAATTGCCGAATTAGATAAATACGATATGGCAAAATGTAGACTTACAATAATACTTGTTATTAGGCACAATACAGCGCAGTAAATGATATTCCAGTTGACTGTAAGTAGATCGACCCTTGCTCCTAAGATACCAAATAGCATTGGCTGGAAGAAGTACAGTCGGGTCTTTAAAACCATACATGGCTTAAATGGAATTCTAATAAATCTCGCGAATTTTAGTTTCTTTTTTTTTCTTCCAGCCATATATGGCTGTTACAGCTAAATATGGATGAAATGGGCGTGGATCTAAGGCATATTTAGCTGTAACAGCAGCAATTTGCTGGCTTAACCCTTTCAATCATATATGGCTTTACAGACCCGACTGAAGTACCACAAAGTGGTGAAACAGGAGTTGATGTTGTCATTCTGCAAAAGTAAAAGGTTAAAACAGATACGCTAATTCACAATGTTATAGTAAATTACTTCTGATTTGATTTTGTTTGAGTTCCAAATATGGGATACTACAACAGCTCCAAAGAAGCAGCCAATTGGACCTAAATTATGAAAAAGCTTATTGAAAAGTGTGATTTTTAAAAAAAAAAAGATGGTGGATTTTACCTCCTCTTGGATAGCCTACTTTCGTAAGGCCAAGGAGAGATGCGGAGCCTCCAACGAAGACAACAAAGGTCTTCAACCACTTTGGATGTTCCTATTAAATATAATTAAAAAGTAATGAGTTTGTTTTAATTTGCATAGCTTTTAAGGCTTGCATTATTGAACAGCATTCCCACAGCAGTTCCCCAAAATACACCGAATACGAAACCAAGGACCACTTCAAGTGCCCCTCTTCTCAAACCACCCATTAAGTCTCCTAAAAGAAAATTCATCAGAAATTTTTGATAGTTGAGGTCTTGAAGTTACCATCTGCAAAGATGAATCCATAAGCGACTTCTGTCATTGCAATTGCTAATATGGCGTCAAGACCACTTCCTTGTTTGGCAATTGTCATCACATTGTGGGCCCAGCCAAGACCTTCCTTTTCGATTTTGAGCAAATATGGCATAACCCCGGCTCCACTCATTGCCGAAAAAATTGTTCTAAAAATCAGTGTTAAATGAAAAATACAACCACATACAAACCTCATTTTTGAGATTACCCTATTGCCATGGACCATTGAAGCGGATAGCCGATTAAGAAATATGCCGCAGCCCCTGCAGCAGCAGCTTCGCATACGCTTGAGCCAATGCACAGTTGAGGGATCACCCACTTATGCTCCCGGATTAATTTCATATTCACTGAAAATCCTCCACGTGTCAGCAAAACTACGACTGACATGGCTCTAAAATTCCAAATTGTCAAACCAAATAGTCCAGAGAGGGAGAGTTTACCTACCGCAATGGATTTGTCATTGACGTATTCAAAGTGATTCCAATACTTTTGACTACCGGAATATTTCTAAGCATCAATCCTGCTACTACTAGTCCAGTCATTGGGGGCAGATTCATTAATTCTGTTACATGTCCTGAAATCAAAAGTTAAAAGAATATATTTTCAATCCAATTTACCCATGGATTGGATTTTACCTGCTAAAATTCCCACTACTTCAAGTACTCCAAGTGCGAAAATTAAACCACCAGGAAGTGCAAGTTTGTCAAATAAGATAAAGGCCAGCACCCAACAGAAAATACAGGTCAGTAGAAACCTCCCAGCTCCTGATTTATGGTACTGATCAACACATTTCTTCCAGAAAATAGTGCAGCAGTTGTAGCTTGAAAACTTGGATGAAATGGAATCTAAATTTCAATAAAAATGAAATTACGAAACTTTTTTTTAAAAATAAGCTAAGACCTAACCCGTGTGAATGCATTTTCGTTCAGCGACATCTTCCGTGAGATCGATTTCCTTGAAGGAAGTTGTTTCTATTGTTGGTGCTGTCCCTTCACATTCCAAGGGGGTTATGCCACCCATGGCTTTATGAAAGGTATATGGAGACTTCCCCATTGTTGTTGGTCGTTTTATCTTGGAAATTAACAGAGGTATGAATAGATGCGCAAATTTTCATATCTTTTCCACATCACGAGAGCCGTTGACTCATCCTAAGATTCTATTATTAATGCTAATTAGCTAATGAGGTGATTTACTAGCTCTTCCATGGCATAAGCAGAGGTTGATTTTTATCTCCACTTGAAGTCTTTGTTTGCATGGCTACTTGCGTTAATTACTTTAGAACCTAATTCCACCTTAATCTTGGTTCCAATAATTAAGTCAGTGGAGGCCTGACTCCAATATCACAGTTCATTTGGTGTCCAGCTCAATTTAGTTTTCAAGTGCATATTAAAGACACGAAGCATCTTCTAAGGTCAGCGTTTTAGATTGTAAATGAGCACATGAGGACAACCGTTTTGTCCATGACGTTGTGCAGAAACTCCAAAAGGCTCATTTCGTCCAGTGTATATCTTCCACCGATACTTACAGTAATAGGCTGCAAATGCCGTAGCATGTACAATGGTAGCTTATTATTCCATCTATGCTTTACCACTGGACTATTCTTCACTATGGATTTCTTCTTCATCAAAGTTCCTTGTATTGAATTCTTCACCAAAGTTATCGAGCATACCTTGGAATGAACTGTTATTTCTCTAACACGTTGCTTCCAAGACATGATGAGCTGCGAGCTCCTGACCTTCATTTTCCCAGCAGCGGATAGAATCATGCTAAGAAACAGCATGGCCGAAAACCCAGCGTAAAATCCAAATATTCGAAGTATTGCTTCATCTTTTGAGGCGAATGAGTAAAATAAGCTAATGCAAGAAATAATTAAGAACGACGCTTGCAATATTGCCCAACCAAAGTCGGTAATATTCATTAACCGCCTCATCAGGAGTGAAAGCTCCTGATACTGCTTCGACCGGTGTAATAGGTTGACTAGTTCACGCCTGCCACCGTGGTTACGCCTATGTAAATGTTCAATAATATTTCCATCATGTATGTCTATTTGAACTTACCGTAACATAATCAGAAACTGATTTGTTTCCCAGCCTCCGCAAATGACAAATGAAGCGACTAATAGCAGGCGGGTTATGAGTATTATACAACAGTATAACCAACATCCGTAGCCGAGTGTGACAAAAATGATTATAGAAAGTACCAGAGGAGTCTCTTTTCCACCTATAGTGAATGTAGTGAATGCAGCAATTATTCCAAAGTTTTTCATAAATTGTTACTTTTACCTCTTAGGGCCGTCATAGGGTTCCTCACAGAGTATATCCAGAGAGTCCAGAGCATGTCATGGAAGGCAAAAGGGAGCACAAATCCAAGTCCAATCCAGATGAAATAAGTGTAGTACACAACGTTTAAGGCTACCTGCAGCTTAGCTTCGGATTTATTGTCAGCTTTGCGTTCCAGTACCGTTGGCTTCTCCTTCGTTACTAATTACATTTACTTACATATGAAGTTGAACCAATCATAAAGCTTTTCTTACGTTCGAAATAGTCAAACAATCCAAAGTAGTAGTGTATCATCTGAACCATTTCATTCGTATGATGCCACAGGATTTGATCTGATAAGATTGCACCCAACTCTAAACTCACTAGTACCAAAATCCCAATACGAACGGCACCTGGGATCATGTAGGCATTTGGCATAAGCAACCCACAATAAAGAAAGTACAAGATTATCAAAACTTTCAGCGGTATGATGTAGTGGTTGCAAAGGAACAAAAGCTTTGTAAGGCGTTTCTTGTCCACAGTTGCACTTCGAGTAGATGTATCAATGGAAATTAAACATACGCCCCAGAACCTTGCCATGCAAAGTACAGTTTCAAGTAACCCACAAGTATTCCTGTCCATCAAGACCATTTTGGAAAGGATTGGAACCAATAAGTTAAAAGTAAAAAGCTTGAATTACTGAGTTTTCAAGAGAATCCAAGCCAGCCTATTATCGTTACTGAAGTTACAAAATCCACGGAAAAGCTATTTAGCATATTTGGAATGCATTAAAAATTCAGTAATGTTTTTCATATGTATTAAAACTTAATCAATTTTTCAGTCTAATGGAGAGAAAGCAATCGAATGTTTACTGCATAATCTATTCAACAATCAAGGTTATCAATAATTCTTTTTCCATTTGAAAAGTAAAAGCCTTATACAATAAAACCCTATAAAGGGGTTAAGTGAACACTAGAAAAGGTCATAGGCACATTATTTTTTATTTTCTCATCCATTTTCCTGTTGTTTAATTTTCAGAGAAAGTTAATATCCTGCAATAAAACCTCCACGAAACAAAGTTATAACACGGAAAGTAGTTTTTCTTTTTAACTAAATCCGATCATGATTTGCTACATTCATTTTTTGTGGTTTGGAAATAATTGGAATTTTCTTTTGGAAAAGGTTAAGCGAAAGAAAATGAATCTGAGTGTAATACAAAAATGGATGTTGAAGAGATTGTTTTCCCTTTGTTTACACTTGGAAAATGTTTTGAGAGAGAGGAGGCGTAGTAGGAGCACACACCAGTGGAATCACGTCAGGACGGAGAAAGTAAATTTTCATTTTCTTCCAAACAAAAGAGAAAGTCTTTGCTGGGGAGAAAAGTTTTAATTGAGCTGGAGGAGAGAAAGGAAATAATAATGTTGCTTTCTCCATCTGCCCACTTACGTCTCTTGAATAATAAATAGGCTCCTCTTTGCTGGGCTAAGAGGAGTCCATTTACATAATGCTAACAACGTCATCCTCTCCAACTTTCTTCAATTTGGAACTCAAATTAGCTCCCAGTCGTCTTGCGTTGATCCATTGAATACACACAATTGTAATTGTAATGCCCAGCCCATCACCAGAGGTCGTAAAACTTTGTTTCAAAAGGCCAATGTATCCCAATATGGCTCTGGAACATATTGATCAGATCCAAACTTCCATTTTCTCAACGAACTTAGAAGAAGTCAAGGGTAAAAGTTGCGCTCTTTTTTTCTGCCCAACTTTCTCTTCCCAGTATACAATGATAAATGGGAATAAAATAGGAAACTAAGGAAGAAAAGGAGAAGCCAGTAGCAAATAGTAACGTAGTTTTGTACTCTTGATAGGAAAGTGAAACTCTTTCATTTTCAACTGTTTCCAAAACCTCATGGGAATGACGGGCCAGAGAACAAATAAAATGGAGAAAATGCTAAGCTTTCCCCCTGTGGTTTTTTCGTGAAAAGGAAAGTGAAGGCACACACACAGACTCTAGAATATTTTTGTGCTAAAGGCTTCTTGCCTTTGGTTGAACGTGCCTAGAAATTTATTAGAGTCGGGAATTCAAGGTGTGTGTGAGCACACTTGAAAGGAGCGGAGGGAAGGTGTGGATTTTCACAGACTTTTTAGCTCCAAATATTCGCAAAAGTGCATACTAGATTTTAGTCCTTTTAGAGGAGAACCAAAGACCAGCCAAGCAGGAAGATGAATTTCACCAAAATCCCTTTGTAGCTCTTCTCTTTTCAATTTCGGAGCTCTGTAGGAAGAGGAAAAAGGAGAACAATGGGCTTCATGATTTAAGCAAAATGCTCAATCCTAGAAAAAGAGGGATGACGAAGGTAATCCAAATGCTGCTAGGGAGTAGATTCCATAAGAAAAATGTACCAAATCTACCTAAGAGACGTTGACAATTCCACTACCAGAAGATGAAAAACGGGTACGGATTGGGATATAAGCAGAACCCCTTATACCACTACCACTACAGCAGGAAGACTTTGAAATGAAACAAATTCGTTGGCGTCGGCAGTCTGGAAGTGAGGCCACTCTGGCACAAAAACCAATTGGAGAAAGTAACAATTCAGAACTCGTAGAGCTGAAGGAGCCTTAACGTCTCTTTAAAAGTTTATGGCCGTAATCGACTTGAATGGGGAAACCCTTTGACTTGATTTCTTTGAATTCCAAATCAAGATGAAGAAGAAGGAATCAAACTTTCATTTCCCAATTTTCTGTAATTACTAACACACATTGGGTTGGGCGGAGAAAGCATTGGACTTTCTCCAGCTTCTGTTTCTAGACGAGTCTTTCTCGATGTACGGTTCAAAAGGATGGTCTTTGAAATTGGAACATTTGCTTTCCTTCTTTACACTTACGACCAGGCGTGATATGGGAGTGGAAACGAGCGGAGAAAGTTACAAAGTGAAAGTCCATGTGTCCTCTCTCCATAAAGGATTTTCCGAATCCTTAAGGCTATGCATGGACTGTAACTGTGCCAAGGTGAAATCGGAATGACTAATGAATCTCCCATTTCCCCACTTCAAATAAATGCAGGCTGAATTGCTTGTAGCATTATAATACCACATCGCACACTTGGAATGGATCTATAGTAGCAAACACACGGCTACCCTAATGGAAGCTCCTCACGGGAAACGTGTTTTGTATCCAGAAACATGATGGAAATGTTTGTGGCTGTTTCTCATTTACTCTTTGGAATTCCCGTGTCCTGAAGTTAGGTTGGAAGGAAAGGCGAGGCAGCATACAAATTCATAAGGGACATTAAAGGCTTCGTCGTATGCATAGGCTCAATGTGCTGTGAAAGTAGTGAAAGACGTGCCATTCCCTGGGTTTCGCTCCCACTGGGCTTTCTTTCTTCATCTGTGCTCCTCATTGGAAATAGAAGGAATCTAATAGGATCTTGGCAACCAACGCCACAAAGGACTTGGTCCACGGTTTCTTTTTGCTCTGTGGTTGGCCTTAGACGCACAGAGCCAAAAAAGAATTCAAATTTATCATCATCATAAGAAGAGAACCAGAGCACACACGTCAAACCTTGTTTTCAATGTCTAAGCCTAATTCCCACTCCCCCACTCGATCTTTCCCTGCTCAAATATTTATAAATTCCCACCCCTTGAGCAAGTAAAGGGGTGAAAGCGCCGCTTTCTATCAACTATAATTCGAATCGCTGGTGTGTTGGGTGCGTGCAGAGCTTCCTCTCCTAGAAGTGGAAATTTCCCATGCGCTCCTAAGCTTTGAGAACTTTCTCCATAGCTTTTTACTCGCTCACTTGGTTTTCCAAAGTGACAGTCAAGCGACGCTTCCCTCCGTCTGTGGTTGTGTTCTCCTTTCTCCGGAAGTAAAAGCAAAAGGATCACTTCTGCCTGGCAACTTGTCAACAACATACACATTACTTACACCAATTCAACCCTTGTAGAAAGAGGTGGGAAGTGCAATAATGCAACAGTTGAGCTGGAGGATCAACTTCCCTCCGTATTCTTCTATTGGCAATAACAATACCACCGTGTGAACAACGCTCTTTGTAAATAACCCTTCAATGGCGACGTTTCCAATTTCTCTTTTAGTCTTTTCCTTGTTACTCCTAGTGAGTAGGAACTTTGCATCGATACAAAGTACAACGAGACGAACACCGAGTGACGTTGATCTCGCTGTTGAGGAAATGAAGTGTGTTTGTGACGGCGGGTGTGAAAGTTTACTCGAACAGGATTGTCCTTGGGGACTTACTTTGGACGTTTGTGGTTGTTGCTTTCTCTGCGCTAGAGGTGAAAGCGAGCCCTGCGGTGGAGGTAAAATGATAAAATTTACATTGTTTTCCTCCTTTCCTAAAAGACTTTGGATGTGTAAATTTTAATTGAATAAATTACCTCAAAACCCTTTTATTTTCTATATTCTAATGTTGTTTCTAAGCACACTTTGATTACAATTCTGTTTTTAGTTTATGGGACCTGTGCATTTGGATTGAAGTGCCACTTGGAGCCCCAAGGAACCGAGAGAAAGCAAGGCACATGCAAAAGTAAGAATAAGGAATTATAACCTTAAAGTTGATGATGATGGAAATGCTTCCTAGGGAGACGAAGGGCCGGGAGATAACGTGGTGAAGCAGACGGAAGAATTCCTGTACGTGACATCTTGTTTCTCTAATATTCTACTTCTACCACCGGCTGCTTCCCTGTCCAGTTTCTCCAGAGGTTTCTCCAGAGGTTGAACCTATAAATTCCCAGCATTGGGTTCTGAAGAAGTTCCAGGAGAGACTTCATCCGGGACTTTTCCTTAAGCCCCCTTTTCTTCATATTGTAGAAATGGATTTTGGACCTTGCAAACCTCATCATCTGGATGTGTATCTCTGCAACAGATCAATAAATCAATGAGTCCTTTTACTTTTTTTTTACGATCATCATCAGAATCAAGATGGACTTGGGTCACCGCACGGGTGGCAAAGGCGTGGGTAGAGAAAAAACTTCAGCCCTTAATCCATTTTCCTTAATAAAGTTCTCATCAAGTCCCTTTGGTGAAAGGAGTCTGAGACCGTCAATCTCAGGCCATAAATGATTTCTCCACTTACACTTTCCCCAAAGTTCGTAAGTGTGTAATCAAATTATCTTCTCAACTAAGGACTTACGCTTCTGCTTGTCATCAAATAAGAATCGAATTCTGTCTTTCGCTGAGGCAAGAGATGACAGAGACACGACAAGAGTTGAAACACCACTCGACCTTTCAGCTCCTTCCGCTTCTAATCAAAAAACCTAAATTATACATCACGTTTTTCCACTTGAGCACTTGAGCACAACCGTACAGCGGAATTCAATTAAACAAGGAGGACATTTCGATCTAAAAGTTTGCCAATAAACTTCTTTTTAATTAACCAGGAGGTTCAATCCTCACGTTGACAATGACGCAAGCACTTCGGCACACGCAGTTGACCTTTTATCATAAAACCTAAAGCTTTTCTTTAATATTTTTAATGTGACAAGTTTACAGATCATATTTTACAATTCAAAAGGCCAGAAAAAGATTTCCAGATTTAAATAACTCGGGAAAACGGACTCATAAATTTTAATCAGACGCCACTTTAGTGCTAATTTATGACTTGAGTTTTGCACGTAATAATTCTCGGTAGGAAGTGACTTTAATGTCGTCTTTACGCTTGCTGTGTCGTCCTTATGAGCTCCTTGAGGTTTGCGCTGCGGAAGTTAAAACGGAAATTAAGTACAACTTTGTAGGATTTACATTTTTCATTTCCTTTGACGATAAGGAAGGAACTACTTATCACCTAAAAGAGCAAATCGAAAATTCTCAGTCGTTCACACATGTGACAATTCCAACTTTCACCAATATACTGCACACCACACCTTCAGAAAATCTTAAATTCAGAAAGTTTTGATTCTGGAACAATTTTTGCATAATAGGAAAGGGAATTTTTCCCTTCCCACAGTAGTAGTGTTTGAATTATTGAGGATCTGACAGATAGGACCGCAGCGGGAGAAAGTGTGTCTTTCTCATCTCTTATTTTTATACTTTCTCCCTTCCAAACTTTTATTAGAGTTTGTTGACTTGGATGTCAATTTCAAGAGAACCAAATTCTTGTGCGGTTCTTCTTTGATAGGAAGGAAGTCCTCCTGGGAAATGGGATTGTTGTTTGAAATGACGTGAATAGGAGTTGATTTTCTGTTGACAGCAAACCCCACTTCGTTCCCTTTAAGACGACGTATACTTTCCCAGATGATGACTTGACATTATCCGCAGGAAGGAAACCAAAAAGATATCAAAGGCAGTATTAGTACTGCGCCCATTGAAATGAATGCCACACAAAAACTCATCGAACCAAACAACTTTCATAATCCTAATTGAAGATTCGAGACAAGGAAGCGTGTACATGTGCTCTTCAAAACAGAAAAGCTTCTAGAAAAGCTGAGATTCCACTGAATTTACAATGTTATAACAACATGCTTCATTTTAATGATCTCATTTTCAAAGTAAATTCCACCAAATGTCATAGCCAATTTACAGAAACTCAAGACATACTCGAAATCTCAGAGTGAGGATCATTCGTCTTGGTTATATAGGAACAAACATCAACCCAAATGCTCATGAGATCATTAATTATTCAACAAATGTCAGAGTTCAACTGCCTTGGATTCAATACCAATGATGGCAATGGTCTGGTTCTCAAGATCTTGGGCAATCACCTATTTTCAAAGGAAACCAATAGATACAAAAAGGATGTTGGAATCTGGAAAATCTCAAAAGGTGAAAGTTTTGTTCCATTTCGCTGCCGAACGGGAAAAACATTATTGAATCTTTCGACCTTTGAAGAAGTTGTGGCAGTTTTTGAGCGACATTCTCTGCATGGGAGACATGATAGTTGTGATTATTTTTTTATTCAAATTTAATTTAAGGACTCATCCCGTTTTGTGATTGCAAAACCGATAGTTATAACATGGAATGTACAAATTTTACATAATGGAACTTTGACGGCAACATGTGTTACGTATTACACTTTCTGTCTTCCTTCTAAGCTAAGTTGAGCTGCTCTCCGTCTGATAAGGAATCCTGAGAGAAACAAATGTCGTTGGGAATGATCTCCTTCCTCCAGCTTCTCCAAATTCTTAAGAAGTCTTGGAGTTCCCAACAGAATTAAAATTCATAATTTTTTCCATATTCTTCCCAAGTTGGTGGTGGTGGGAGTAATTTAGATAACGAGGATGGAATATGAGATCCAATTACCATCGCCCTGCTCCCGGCCCTTTCTCCACTTTCTCCTTTTACACACACAATCCCATTCTGAACTTTCTTTCAAGATTCATGTCAATTATGACTGGGCTTTACCCCATAGGAACCTTATCGTCCCAATCCACTTCTTACCCACTCCAATCTCCCATCGTGCATAACCAAAAATGCAAAGTAAAGTTGGAATTGGCATACGAACTGATACGTACGGCTCAAAGTAAAAGTGTATGTGGTGATTCCAGCTCTTAGAAAATGATTTTTTCCTCTTATTTGTCCCATTTTGTATAAAAATTAATTTACATTTTATACACTCTAAAGTCAAGCGGAGCCTTTAGACTTTTGGTATCTGTAGGAGCTTTACGACTTGCTCGTTCTTTGCATAATTAAAGACGTTTCTTCTTTGTGTCTTTTGGGCTCTCCATTGCTCTCCATTGCAAATGGGAAGCTACACAGGGAGGGAATTAAGCTCAAAATACCTTCCCTAGGAGAGCTTTGTTTGTTTCAATTTGACAGTGAAAAGTTGAAACGTCAGAGTTACATGGGAGTGAAATACGGGATTGCAAGGGAGCTAAATGCAAATGTCGTCGTCAGGAGTGTTTCCTCATGCAGAAAAATAGACACAGAGTAGATATACTGTTAGCAGCGCCCGGAGATCTTTTAATTGAGAGCTTTTTCTTCCTATTTTTGAAAGGGAAATAATTTGGTTTTTATCTTTTGTAGCTTTCATCCGAAGCTCCTGATGAAACTGAAGTGGAACGAGTCAAGTTTTCCTTTCCCCGAAATTACTGTATTCACTCACTCCCCTCTCGTATTTTACATAATTCTTTCGACTCTATTATTCCTGCCTCTTGACTTGGAATATAATTTAAGTACAAGCAATCTGGGTCATCAGACCCATGGCGAGGAAGCCTGGTGGAACTATGCAAAAGGGCAAAGACAATGGGAAAAAGTCAAGAGAGCAAATTTGAGATTCAGCTTCCAATTTAAAGCCACACTGGGATTATGAAATTTTATGAAAACTTGAACAAAAGGTTTTAATTTGGATTTGACATCGAGATAGCATCAGTTCATCGTGGCCATAAGGGTTGTGGGTTAAAGTAGACTAAACCCTAATTCAGCTCCATTTCTTCCTGACAATGAATTGACCTCGTTTGAAGAGAACCAAATAATCTATAATAGGATCTCATTATAGTATCAGTAACTCTGGTGCTATTCAATCCACAAACAAAAACAGCCTTGGCTTTTGATGCTCTCGTCCACAATTGAATTTGAAACAATTGAAAAGATTTCATGACTCGAGGAAACTTTCCCTCAGCTCCATTTCCCTTTTGATGTGCTACTGAAAAGGAAATTTGTATCTCGTTCAAGAAAGAATCCCAAAGAGACTTTCAAACTCGGATGCTGGAGGGATATGAAAAAATATAGTTTATTACTCTAGAGTGCAAAGGCGTTTCCGCTTTTCACTTCACCGATTCCTTAAAGGAAAGTTCGGGAAAGGCGGAAATGAATGATATCAAGTCTCTGGTAAAGGATTTAGACTCAGGTGTGTACCCTTACGTCCCCCTTCCAGGAATTTCATAATTTGACAGCTCATAACTACTCCAAAGTTGAAATTAATAAAACTACAGGGTGGGGAAGTTCGCTGGAAATGAAAGTTTGACACTTGTTCCGATATGCCCTTTTGATCTTAACCGGAACAGAAAACTCATTATAAAGTTTTCAGCTTGTCTCACACGATTTGGAGGACTAGAAATCTGCCAGATTTGACGTTCACACTGCAACTTTACTGAAATTTTTACTTTGGAAAATCACAGTTCCTTGAATAATTAAAAAATTATACTAAGGTGGGTCTATTAAGGGGCTATTGTCTACTGGTGCCGTTGATGCTACGCTTTTGCCTGCTGGGCTCGCTGGGCCCGCTGCTCCTGGGCTATTGCCTGCTGGTCCAGTGGGTGCCTGATTTCCTGCTGCTGCTGTTTCCGGTGGGCATTTCTTTTTCCCACAGGCAATTCCTTTTGTAAGGCATTTGCATTCGTTACATTTGATCATAAACTTCTCCCCAAGTGTATAGGCCTTTCCATACCATCTGCAACCTGAAAAGAAAGTGAGAAAGTGGAGATTAAAAAGTATAATTAATACCATTGGCTTCTATTGGAAACTGATTCGTGATTTCCGTCTTCCGCAACTGCTGCCAAGATCCATGCAATGACGACTCCGACAATGATAAGGACCTTCATGTTTTCGTTTTTAAGAAATAAGACTGATCTTAGAATTTCTGATGAAAGAGCCCTTGAAACGTGTTAAAGCTGCCATTGCATTGTGTTCTTATTTATAAATCGAAGGCCATTCCTCCATTGTCATCAGTTTTGTCAAAAATTGGTAAAGAATCGCTCTTTAAATTCCATAGAAGATCGCTCCTGTTCCTCGACTTTGCACAACCTCAGCTTTTACTTCCTTGAAAATAAGAGTGGAATATTTTTAATCCCAGTTTACTTCCGTTCCCACTTGCAGCTCCAGAAAACTGAGAAAAGGGATCAAAAATCATGAAATAATTATTACCGCTGGTCTCCAGTTTCTCTCTGGGAAAAATCGATTTCTGATTTTCATCTTCCGCAACTGTTGCCAAGATCGATGCAATTATGAACACTCTCACGGAGAAGGATCTTTTTCCTTTGTTACAAAAAACAATGCTAATTTTATATTTCTGAAGCCTTTGAAAGGAATTTTTTCATTCCGAAGGTCGAAGGTTTGTCAAAGCGGTGAAGAATCGCTCATGAAATTCGATTTTAGAACAATCCATAATTGAACATGGCTCCTAGCCATCATGTTTGTGTTTGCACAACTTCCAGTTTTGTTTTCTCTTGGTTTTCCTTGGTTGTCCACTTTCCCTTTTATTTCGTGATTAAATTTCTAAAAATTGGTTTCTCCAAGAATAGATGAAAACAGGAGAAACCTCCTGGTGTATTTAGAAGATAGGATTTTTAGGTAGTCAGAGCACGTCCTGGGAAGGAACATGGGGGCAATATTTACTCATGGACGTTGGAAGTTTTCATTATTTCCTGAAATTCCTTTGGTGTCGTTATTACTTTTGACCACAATCTTAATTTGAAGGGATACCATGTTAATGCTCCATGTAAACTTCCAACTCTGTTCCAAGGCCCATTAGACTTATGTTCACTCCCATGCGGTTTCCAATGTTGACGAACAGGATCCAATTAAAAGCGTTTATGAAGTCTCCAGGGCCTTTCACTATCATGGAAACTGCCGACGGATCTACCATAGTCTTGTTTACTTATTTCCTGGGTTTGGTCTAATAGTTGTTGTTTTGCATATGAAATCCATATCAAGATATCAGTGTCTAGCTTTAATGGCAAGTACACGGAGCCTTATATAAATACGACACTCGGTGCTTTCCTTTTTATAGCTGCTCGACATAACAATAAAAATTCGGATGCAAAGTAAACACGGAAGGATTGGCTCTGAAGAGCATTTCTATATTCACATTTGCGTGACAAATTTGACATTACCCGACTGCAATTGGCTCTTCCGGTACTCTATTTGCAAGAATAAAAAGAAAGGTTCTGTTGTGTAATCTGGTGAAATGAACTATTTTATATTTCCATGCTTTCTTTTCCTTATACTCAAACTAATGGCCAAGGCCTTAATCCATTTGACTAGGAAACGAGCCAGCAGCACTTAAAGCTCACACGTTCCCTTTCCATTTCAGTTTCAAATTCAATTAAACTCAAGTGCTTTTGCATGTAGAACACCTACGGGAAAACTAGGGCAGTAATCTGTTTAAACGAAAGGATATTTTAGGGCCATAAAGGAACTTATGAGGGTACGAACACAATAACATGTGCTTAAGTACAGAGGATGAAATAAAGGGCTTAATTAAATCTCCTCTCCCACATAAACTTTGGTTGATTAATATCCCAATTATCATAAACACAAATTCCTAATTGGCCATAAGCCACACGGGTTAATCATTATTTTATCTTTTAGTGGAAATAATACATGAAAAAAAGCCTTGGGTGTAAATCTTTGCCAAAATTAATAATAGCTTGTCGGTCTGAGTCAGTGGAAGAAAACCTCCACCTTGAGTGATGTTTCTGTGTTTCTCGCATAGGCAATGAAGCTTTATAATTCTAATAATGGCACATGCACGTCAATCAAATAGTCCAAGTTGCCCTATTTTTCATTGTACAATCCAATTCCTACCTTTTTGGTAAAAGGTTTCTCATAATTTGGTTAACGGCATAAGCGGATAGAAAGATGAAGTTCAAGCTTGCCATTGTTGTGTGGCTCTTTTTCCAAGTTGAAAACAGCAATGGCAGCAATGGCGTTCGAAAGAAAAGAAACATTGTACCTAACAATCCAAATGATGTCCAGTTCTTTCTCTACAATAACAAAAGGTAAACGCCCCCCAAGGTCAAGGGTAGAATCTAAATTGATTTTGTTTGCAGGGATGTCACGAAATCTAAAGAAATCATTTACGGAAATAGGACGTCGTTGTTGTCCTCTGGTATCAAAACTGGTGTACCTGTGAAACTATTGATCCATGGCTTCCTGTCAAGCTACATGCAACCTCCTTGTCTAACGCTGGCGAAAGGTTACAAGCATAAGCAATTAAAGTTGCCATCCAGCCGCCCTTTATAACACTTTAGTGTATAATGGGTAATAATGAAGACATAGGGACGGCTGGAGAGGCAAACTTGTCCAGCATATTATCAATATTTATTTAATTGAACTTGATTTGTAGCCTACCTTCAACAAGACTTCAAGAACATCATCTGCGTTAACTGGCAAAAATTGGCTGCACCCGATTACATCATAATACCACAGGCAGAGAGCGGCTCAATAATTGTATCATACGTGTTTTACCCGATAGTTCTTAAAAGAACATTAATTGCTGGAAAGCGTGTGGGCCAGTTTGTGAATTTCCTGGTGAAGAACAACATCGTCGTTAATCCGGATGAAGTTCATCTCCTTGGACATAGCTTAGGCGCTCATATTTCCGGAATAGCGGGAGCTTATGTGAAAAAAGTTTCGAACAAGATGATTGGCAGAATCACTGGGTTAGATCCAGCAGGTATGAGTCGTGGTAGATTATTAGTTGAACCATGTGGTTCAAATAACGTAACATATGTTAATGCATAGGCCCGCTTTATGATAAGCTGCCGCTCCTAAACCAACTGAACCCAACCGATGCCAAGTTCGTGGATGCGGTTCATACAGACGAGTACGAATTTGGAATAGCCCACTCTGTTGGTCATGTTGACTTTTATGCAAATGGTGGAGTCTCTCCGAAGCAACCAGGATGTAACTTGTTCTCCGGGTATCTAGAACCCAGTAAGATTCTGTAGCCTAATTGGATTTACAAATGCTACGGAGGGTTTCTCATTTTATTTGGTTGAAGTAAACCAGAGCGGTCCGCATTGTATCCTCCCGTTTGAATTTTGAAATTTTTCCCGCAACCGCCAATTCCTCCGTTGTATCCTCCCATTGTAACCTCCCACTGACACTAAAAT